>PITA01026805.1:0-22045 GCA_004023965.1 Spilogale gracilis
TTATTTATTTATTTGACTGAGAGAGATCACAAGTAGGCAGAGAGGCAGGCAGGGAGAGAGGAGGAAGTAGGCTCCTTGCTGAGCAGATAGCCCAATATGGGCCTCGATCCCAGGACCCTGAGATCGTGACCTGAGCCAAAAGCAGAGGCTTTAACCCACTGAGGCACCCAGGCGCCCTAGGCCATATCTTCTTAATCCATTCATCTGTTGTAGGACACCTTGGTTCTTTCCACAGTTTGGCAATTGTGGACATTGCTGCTATGAACGTTGGGGTACATATGGCCCTTCTTTTTACTATATCTGTATCTTTGGGGTAAATACCCAGTAGTGCAATTGCCAGGTCATAGGATAGCTCTATTTTTAATTTTTTAAGGAATCTCCACACTGTTTTCCAAAGTGGCTGCACCAACTTGCTTTCCCACCAACAGGGTAAGATGGTTCCCCTTTTTCCACAGGCTCTCCAATACTTATTTCCTGTCCTGTTAATTTCGACCATTCTGACTGGTGTAAGGTGGTATCTCAATGGGGTTTTGATTTGAATTTCCCAGATAGCTAATGGTGATGAACATTTTTTCATGTGTCTATTAGCCATTTGTGTGTCTTCTATAGATAAGTGTCTGCTAATATCTTTGCCCATTTTCGACGTGATCATCTTTTTTTTTGATTGTTGAGTTTGAGGAGTTCTTTATAGATTATGAATATCAGCCCTTTGTCTGTAATGCCATTTGCGAATAGCTTCTCCCATTCTGTGGGTTGCCTCTTTGTTTTGTTGATTGTTTTCTTGCTGTGCAGATGCTTTTTATTTTGATGAAGTCCCAGAAGTTCATTTTTGCTTTTGTTTCTTCTGCCTTTGGAGACGTATCTTGAAAGAAGTTGCTGTGGCCGATGTTGAAGAGGTTACTGCCTATGTTCTCCTCTAGGCTTCTGATGGATTCCTGCCTCACGTTGAGGTCTTTCATCCATTTTGAGTTTAGCTTTGTGTGTGGTGTAAGAGAATGGTCGAGTTTCATTCTTCTATATGTAGCTATGTATATCTTCTTAGTTGATTATTTTCTGGGGACCTGATAGTGGCTCTCTTGTTTTGTGAATTCAAGCATGGCTGTACAGATCTCTTCTCAGAAGTGAAAGACTTCAAAGACTTCACAACCAAATGCACAATAAAAAATAAAGCAATGGGAGAGGGGGCACGAGGGTGCTGCAGTCCATTAAGTGTCAACTCTTTTTTCCTGCTCAGGTCATGATCTCAGGTTCATGAGTTTGAGTCCCATGTCAGACTCTGTGTTCAGCAGGGTGCCCGCTTAAGACTCTCTCTAAAATAAATTGGTAAATCTGTAAAAAATAAGAATAAAACAGTGGGGCCCATTCTTTCACCAGAAAGTTCACTGATTTCCTATTACAACTAAATGCACATGAACAATAGTGGAAGAGCAGATAACCAATTTATTGAGTTACAACATCAAGAATCCTTTTGGGATATAAAATGTTGGATAAGTATTACTAGCTTTATTATTGGAGACTGAGGGATTCAAAAAACAATTCAAAACTTGGAATTGACCCTTTACCTCATTTGCAAAAAAGTATCACAAACAAAGATATTTCCTAAAAGACTAATGTTTAAAAAAAATAGATTTGGGCGCCTGGGTAGCTCAGTGGCTTAAGCCTCTGCCTTCAGCTCAGGTCATGATCTCAGGGTCCTGGGATTGAGGGCCGAGATGGGCTTTCTGCTCAGCAGGGAGCCTGCTTCCTCCTCTCTCTCTGCCTGCCTCTCTGCCTACTTGTGATTTCTCTCTGTCAAATAAATAAATAAAAGCTTTAAAAAAATAGATTTAATGGAAGTTTAGAAATACTGAACTGTAACTGTTTGACACTTCCATATAATACATTTGAGTATTTGAAATTGTGGTTTTTGGTAAATGGTATTTGTTAAACTGAATGAATTTAATTATAGGTTGACAGATCTAGCAATAGAGTCAAGGACTGCTCACTAAGATACCTGCTGTCAGCTTTTCTTAAAACTTTTACCAGCTGATATACTTTAGTATATCACTGTGGAAAAGGAAAGACCCATGTCCAAGAATTTGAAAGATTCAGTGAAGATTAGGAGAGTTTTGCTGAACAAAGTAAGGCAGTGATTCAGTGATGCATCAGATTTATAGAATAGAAATAGAGTTCAGAGATGTCAAAGCCATGCGTATTCTGAGTAAGGCCCAGAAGAATAGAGGAACTCACTTGGCCACAATCACACAGTCTGAGATGACATCAAATGAAGGCTGAATTTCAAGCCTCCATCCATGTCTTCTCTCTTCCTAGAGTCCCTTCTGAAAAAATATTGTAAGAATTTTATTTACATTCTGATCTCTGGTGAATGCATTAAATACAAAGCATCTCTCGTGGTGACGAGATGTCACAGGATTGATGTCATAGGATTCATTCCTTAATAATAGGTACCCCATAACTGCTTACTAGTTTTTTTAATAGGTTTCAACACATTTTAAAATACTTTAGGATGTATTCTAAAATTATGTAATTGGAGCCATCCCAGTTATATATTTTCAAAGCACAAAATATGTCTGCAAGAGAGAAATGCTGAAGTCAGAAAATGTTGTTGTCTTCCAGTTCAACAGATTTAGTGAGCACGTTACTCTAAGAAATATTTTTATAGAGATGAGAGTGTTCTCTCTTTATCTTTTTATTACTTTCATATTGTTGAATATATGGCACCAGAAATATGCATAATTATATTTAGAGAAGTTCACTTTAGGAATGTTATCTCCACTCACATTCTAAATCTTGGAGTCATAACAATGTCTCTTGCCATGCAGCCTACGTATTTGGTAAATGCAAAGATTTCTCAACTTGGTGTATTTGAGAGGACACAGAGGACTCCATAGATTGTATTCATGAAAGGTTTTTATTTAAAAGAAAAGAATAGGAGACAGCAAGAGAAAGACAGGATGGGAAAGCATGATGTGGGTAGGAGCTCCCAAGCTCCCCAGGGTTCTTATTTACACATACAAACTTGTTTCTGGATGAAACCACTGCAACTGCATGAATGAGTCTTTTTTTTTTTTTAAAGACTTTATTTATTTGACAGAGAGAAACACAGCCAGAGAGGGAACGCAAGCAGGGGGAGTAAGAGAGGGAGAAGCAGGCTTCCTGCTGAGCAGGGAGCGCGATGCAGGACTCCATCCCAGGTCTCCTGGATCATGACCTGAGCCGAAGGCAGTCGCTTAACCAACTGAGCCACCCAGGTGCCCCAACTGCATGATGAGTCTTGGCTTTGGGAGCTTGAAGCAAAAAGTTCTCCATAGGCAGTTATGCCCTTGACCGTGAAGTTAAGCTGAGCATCTACCTAGTTATGCCAGATGAAAACCATATTTATTCAACACACTATAATTTAAAACACTTAGAAACATTGGAAATTAGTGTCGTATTTCATTGTAAAATACTTAGCAAGAGTACTTTGAACTCTGCCTACCTTCTTCCCATCACGTGATTGGTGATGTGGAGTGACCATCTTTTCTATGCTGTGGAGGAATTATCATGCAACCTTATTTGGATCAGCTTCCAACATTTTATCTTTGATCCTTTTCAATGTGCTGAAATACTTTTGAGAATTTCTTTAATGTGAGCTTGTTTCCTTATGCACAACAAAAGGCAAAGGGCTCAGACAGCAGAACTATTAGCAAATCCTGTGCAGGACCTAGGAGGCCCACACTTCTGAGAGGCAATGCAAGCGTAAGATGTCTGGAGGGCCTCTTCCCATATTAACCACCTCACATATTCAGGGAATGTTTGCCCTCTAGAATATCCAGCAATTAATCCAAGTCCCATTCCTTTACATTCAGTTCATGGTTCTATGCTTTTTTTTCTGTAATGATGAGAAGTTATATGTTATGGATTGGAGAACAATTATTTTCTTAATCATTTGTATGTACACAGTCTTACAGCTTAACAAAGATCTTAACCATTTCTTCTTTTTGTTTCTATTTTTCTCCTTTTATTGTTTCTGAAAAAGATGTCGGTGGCTGGCCCCCACTTATGTCAAATAAATATTAGTGGCTGCAGATTGATTTTAGAGAGAGAATGGAGGTCACAGCTGGGGCCACCCAGAGAGGGTTGGGGAGCTCCCACTGGGTGACCAGCTACATGCTGATGTTCAGTGACAGTGGGAGGCATTGGAAGCAATATTGGCAAGAAGGAAGCATCTGGGTATGTTCTTTTATTTAAGAATCATGTATTTTAATGCATATTGAAATTTACTTTGAAAATATTTACTTTGAAAATATTTTGCAAGAGACAGTGAGGTCCATATTGTATTGTACATGCATTGCACATGCATAATTGAGGGAGAAACACATTCTCCGAATAGGAATATGGTGTGGGTATCTAAGAAATCATCTAAGAAATCAATAAGTCATTATAGTCTATTTTTATGTTGTTCAGTTACATAGCCTTTGGCATGACCGCTACATTTCTTTACATCAGTAAAATTTCTTGATTTTTTTCACTTCCTGACTTAATCTGGAAATTTCCAAGAGATACTGGACATTCAAAATGTGTAGTAAAAGGGCAAGCATGTTGAGGGACACAGCAGTGCCCTGGGAGGAACTCATGCCCCCGTGAAGCCTTCTGTTATTTGGCTGTAGTCAACTCTCCCATATTATTCTGTTTTTGTAAATTTCTTTCTTTCTTTCTTTCTTTCTTTCTTTCTTTCTTTCTTTCTTTCTTTCTTTCTTTTAGATTTTATTTATTTGACAGAGAGAGGGAGCACAAGCAGGGTGAGTGGGAGAGGGAGAAGCAGGCTTCCTGCTGAGCCTGACAGGGCTTGATCTGGGGACCATGGCCTCATGACGTGAGCTAAAGGCAGACACTTAACTGAGTCCCCAAGGTGCCCCTCGTAGATGAATTCAGCATTGTCTGTCTGGGTCTGACCATCATCCACGTTGATGTTGACCACTATTACAAGTTCACATCCCTTATCCGCAATTCTCAATTCCAGCATATTCTGAAAGAAACAAGCACTGCCATGATGTCAAGCCCTGGCTGGACCTGAAGCAACAAAAGGCAAAGGGCTCAGACAGCAGAGCTATTAGCAGATCCTGTGCAGGACCTAGGAGGCCCGCCCCTTCTGAGAAGCAACGCAGGCGTGAGATGTCTGGAGGGCCTCTTCCCATATTAACCACCTCACATATTCAGGGAATGTTTGCCCTCTAGAATATCCAGCAATTAATCTAAGTCTCATTCCTTTACATTCAGTTCATGGTTCTATGCTTTTTTTTCTGTAATGATGAGAAGCTATATGTTATGGATTGGAGAACAATTATTTTCTTAATCATTTGTATGTACACAGTCTTACAGCTTAACAAAGATCTTAATGTTGTCATAAGCAGTAAAACTTACCTGGTTGAGGACATTTATAAAGGCTTTGTCTTATTTAATTTAAATGCAAGGTGTGTTTGTTTGCAGAAATCATAATACATATGACTATTCATATATGGCATATACACAGTGTGACCTTTCCAACGAGGTCAACAAAAACCCTGAATTCTCAGTCATGTCTGGCACCAAGGACTGGGGATCAGAGACCGGGGAATAACCAAGCAATCACTGAAAGTCAGTTGTTCAAATGGATTCTATTTTAGCTTCTGTTACTTTTTAATGAATGCTTCACCTTAACTGCCATTACAGCAGTTAGTGAAATCGTAGTTATGAATGCTATGTTCAAAAGCGAGACCCTTGTATTCAACAAGAGTGTGTGTGTTTTTTTTCTTAGTCACCCAAGAAGTTTCACTATCTATTACACTTTAGGTTACGACATGCATATGGCAAATAACCCAAGTGAAGCATCATTCACACTGTTATTCGAACAAGACAGAATTACTGTGAGTGCTAAGAAGAAAAGCAAATGTGTGAGTGATGTGGGTAATTGTGTTTCTGTCTGCTGTTGGCTTGTCTAAGGAACCACTTGTCTGGTAAGACCAAATGCACAGGAGCAAGATCAGGACAAGAGAATACTCAGAAATCTAGCCTAGCAGGGCTTTCTAAACATCCTGGAGCCAGGCTAAGCTGTTATGCGATGACATTCTATTGACTGAAGCAGTAGACTGATGTCACCTTCCCTGATGTCTAGTTTCTTCTTCTTTTTTTTAAGATTTTATTTATTTATTTGACAGAAAGAGATCATAAGTAGGCAGAAAGGTAGGCAGAGAGAGAGGAGGAAGCAGGCTCCCTGTCAAGCAGAGAGCCCTATGTGGGCCTCCATCCCAGGACCCTGAGATCATGACCTGAGCTGAAGGCAGAGGCTTTAACCCACTGAGCCACCCAGGTGCCCGTCTAGTTTCTTCTTATTGCTGTGAGAATTAAGAACCATAATCCCAAAATAAATATATGACATGTGTTTCACTGTGAAAATTTCTTGAGGCTGCCCTGTAAACTAGCAGACTTCGAGCTAAGCTCATTATTTTCCATTTTGAAAGGGACTATTGTGAGCTGTGGTCTGAGCTGCCCCTAAAGAGCCTTAGAAGTGTCCTCAGATGGCATGTCTTCCTGCTAAGAAGCCTGGCAGCTGCCAAAACAGGTTGGCAGAAAGCGTTGGCTTTCAGCAGCTATGGAGGCACCTGCTGGACCAGGTCCTGACAGCACCCTGGAGAGGGTAGAATCCTCCAGCCCCCACGTGTCCTCCTTAGCACCTCTTTTTCTCATGCTCCTGGGAGCTGTGTTCAGTGGTTAGAACCCCCCGCCTCTGAACTGCTTTCTCCTTCTCTCCAGAATCAGTGAGCTGACACTGGTTGGTGACATCCCTGGCGTTGAGTCTCCATCTGGGGATGGTCTTTTAATGATCATTGGTTATCTTTTCTTCTCTTTTATTTTGCATCCACTCTCTCCTTTACATGTCTCTCTCTCTCACTTGCTATGTTAGATATATATTGCTGCGTAAAATAGTGCTGCAAACTGAGCAGCTTAAACCACCACACACTTCTTATCTTGCTGCTTCTGTGAGTCAGGAGCACAGGCGTGGCTTAGTTCGATACCGTACAAAGGCACGTTTGGGGTGTCCGGCAGGGCTGGGTTCTCACACAGAGGCTGGCCTGGGGAAGAGTCCGTTTCCAGGCTCACTCATTCGTTGGCAGAATTCATTTCCTCACAGCTAGAGGACTGAAGGCCCCGGCTCTGAGTTGTTCATCAGCCGGAGGCTGCCTCTGCGTTCTAGAGGCTGCTGCCGTCCTCAGGAGGTAGACGTCCCCCCAATACCTGCATGCCTCACTGTCTGCAAGGGAGTCTCCAGCAGAACAGTTAGCCAAGCTGTGTAACTTAATCCTGCCTACATAGTTACTTTCGTGTATTACCTTTGCAGGATTGTATAGATTAGAAGCCATAGGTCCTGTCCACACTCAGAAGGAGGGAGTTTTTTAAGGGCACACCAGGAGACAGGAATCATGGGGTCATCCTTACAAGATTGACAGAGTCATGGAGGTGCCCAATGATTCATGTCCTTCCCAAACATAAAATACATTCATCCATCCCAAGGTCGCCAAGAGCCTCATCCTCTGATAGCATTTGCTCAAAGTCCAGGATCTCATCATGCAGGTCAGTGCCAAAGCGTGGATGACAATGTGCGAAGCTCCTCTTGGCTGGTCAGCCTGTCAATCTACAGAGCCACACCCAGCTTCAATTAGTTCCCTGCACCCTCCTCATGCACCTCCCGTGTACAGTGGTGGGATAGCCATCTACAACAGTGATGGATGTCTCCACTCTAAAAAGGAGAAAAGGGAAAGGACAAAGGATCACTGGCCCATACTAGTTCTGAAACACAGCCAGGCAGATGTTGGGAATTTCCTGATCAGGTTGCAGAGAAAGAGAGTAACCTTCCATGGCTCTTGTCTCCAGTCTCTGGGTTCTTGGTTTAGCCATGTGAGTCATCTTTCCATCTTCACGAGGGCACTATGTGTTTGCAGCCTACTTCCCTCAGTCTGCTTCCTGACAGTACAGTTTTAGGATTTGGATATCCTCTTTCCCTTTTGTACTCTCCTTCATTCCAAGCTGACAAAATTTTACTAATAAAATTTTATCAAGAATTTGTGGGTCTCCTATGAATTTCCCGGGAGGAGGGCTCACATTTCTACATAAAAGCTCCTGAGATCGTTTTGGACAAACACTCTTTACCTGGGATTCCCACTGTGTGGGGTGAGGGACAACACAATTTGGCTTCTTCGAGGCTCTCTTGTATGGCCAAGACGGTCTAAGGGGAGGGCATCCTTAATCATCTGAAAGGCCTTTTGAGCATTCTGATTGTTTGATCTTTCTTTTCTTTTCTTCTCTTTTTTTTTTTTTTTAAAGATTTTATTTATTTGACAGAGAGAAACACAGCCAGAGAGGAAACACAAGCAGGGGGAGTGAGAGAGGGAGAAGCAGGCTCCCTGCCGAGCAGGGAGCCCGATGTGGGACTCCATCCCGGGTCTCCGGAATCATGGCCTGAGCCGAAGGCAGTCGCCCAACCAACTGAGCCCCCCAGGCGCCCCTGATTGTTTGATCTTTCTAAGGTTTAACAGAATTTGTACAGTCATACTCTTGGGTTTTTGTCTTTGCCATTTGGAAGGACTGTTGAAAAATTTCAAAAGAATTAAAACCTGGATTCTTTTTTTCAAACGGTGCTTCCCCCAATTTATCTCTCTCCTCTTGCATTTTACGTGAAGTAGCAGTGCTTAGCTATGAGAACTACAGGCCGGAAGGCATCTACATCTTTCCTTGGAAATCTCAGCTATACAGCCAAGTTCATGGCTTATGAGTCCCGTTGCTTCTCAAACGCCTGCAGGCGATGATTTCTGCAAATTCTTGAAACCACATAACAAGTATCTCACTTCCTTTGGTTTCCAGTAACATGGTTCTTTCTTCATTTTGAGCCTCAAATTTCCACTAACAGGCAATTTAGATTTTCTCTCACGCTCCTCAGAATTTCTCTGTCCTCCACCCACTGCCATCCACAGTCCCGTTCACGTTTTCAGGTTGTTGTTCCAGCAAGACAACACTTGCTGGTATGGAATCTGTATTATCTGTGGCTGGGCTGTCATCTGGAAGGTTGATTGGGGAAGGATCTTGCTGCCAGACTCTATCAGGTCATTGGTTAGAATTCATTTATTCTTGGGTGTGGGCCTCGCTGGCAGTTGCCTGGAGACTACCCTCCTTTCCTTGCCATGTGGGTCTCCCCCAGAATGGTCACATCCTCTGTGAGATCCAATGAAGGAGAATGTGAGGAGGGTGTGTCTTTCTTTTTTCATTTTTTGTCCTTAGTTATGTGCATTGTCCTAACCTCTCTTGTCTGTTTTATTTCCTCTTCTTTACTTTTATTTTCCTGCTGTAGCATTCGTGGGGTTGAACAACTCAAGTTAGTATAGGCAAATGGTGGATTATGTTGTGCAATGAGAATGAGAAGGCCCAGCTGAGCTCTGGGGGCAAACTGTGCCCCATTTCACCTGCTAGTCTACTCCCTGCTGCAGGTCAGTTTTTGCCCTTGGTAGAAACCTTGCCTTTTGTGAGTTCTGAGGTTTTATTTTATTTTATTGAAAGATTGATTTATTTATTTGAGAGAGAGAGTGGGAAGAGTGACAAGGGGAGAGAATCCCCAAGCAGACCCCCTACAGGGCAAGGAGCCCAACCCTTATGCTGTCAGGCTCAATCCCAGCACACTGACATCATGACCTGAGCCAAAATCAAGTCAGATGCTCAACCGACTGAGACACCCAGGCACCCCTGTGAGCTTTGAGTTCACATTTGAGTTCCAATTTTCACTGCCTCTACTCTGACTAAAAATTGTCTTGGAAGAGCACTCGGACATGCCCAGCCTTAGTGGTGAACACAGCTCAGAGGAAGGAGGCCAGTTCGGGTCTGCCCCCCTTGGTTTAACACATTTGGCTGCTGGAAGACTTTTGAGAGACATGGAGCCCTTTGCACTGGGGACAGCGGCCGCAGTTCTAGCTGCAAAGGCTGGGGCCTGGGAGGCAACCAAAGCATGATGTCACGTACTCTTTTCTCTCTTTCTCTTTTCCTGCCCCTTCCTCTCTTTTCTTCTCCTGTGTTTTTCTTCTTCAAATACATGATCTTTCTTTTCCTCCCTTTTCTCTTTCTTCTATAACAGAACACATGCTGACACCCCAAAGCATTTAAATCTAATTCTGCCCCTGTAATTCTCCATGAGGCTACCTGGAATCATAAGAATGATTCTACTTGCTTTAGGAAGTAGTTTCCTTCTGTCTGTCTGTCAGCCCAAGCAGATGACTCTCACCTCAGGTGACCTAAAGAACCTTCCTACCGCAGTGCTCATATGGGCTGTGGCAGCTGGAGCCACGTGTCTTCCTGGCAGCCATTGCCTTGGAACATGGGGCTGAGAGAAATCAAAAAATAACAACGAGATGTTGGTGAGTTTAGAGAGCCATCATTTAATCCTTAATCCGCACTCTCTGCAATAATTAGGGTTTTGTCATTTTCATTAAAAACTCATCAGAACTCTAATTTAAAAGGTTATTATTAGCTCTTATGAATTCAAGAGGAAACTTATTATTCTGAATATATCGACAGCTTAAAATTTAAGTGGATTTTCTTATCATGTAGTCTCTATATGCAAGAAAAAGATTCCTTCTCTAAGAACAGATTGGGAAAATATACTTGAAAATAAAGAAATTACTTTAAATGCATTTAAGTTTTAAAAGTATTTAATTTAAAAATTTTCTTTAATTTAAAGGAGTTCATTACCACTAACCCAACCTTACAAGTAATGTTAAAAGGAATTCTTTCAGTGGAAAGAAAAAGCCAACTAGAAGTAAGAAATTATGAAAGGAAAAAAAATTTACAAGTAAAAGCAAAGATATAATATAGGTAGAAGACTTATAAAACCAGTCTACTGGCTACTAATAAGTAGACTATAAAACCAATATGGAGATAAAAACACAAAAATAGTAAAATTAATTATAGCTACAAAATTCAGCCAAGGAATATTTTTAAAAGTTATAAAATATGACATCATATACATAAAACGTGAAAGGAGGAGTAAAAATTCAGTGTTTTTAGGATGTTTCAAACTTAAGTGGCCATCAACTTACTGTAGAATGCTATATACATAAGATGTAATATATAAACTTAATGGTAACTACAAATAAAAAATCTATGTAGATACACTCACAAAAAAGAGAAAGGAATCCAAACATAACACTAAAGAAAGTTATTAAACCATAAGGGGAAAGAGCAAGAAGAGAAGAAAGGAACAGAGAAGAACTACAAAAGCAACCAAAAAGCAATTAACAAAATAGCAATAAGCACATACTGATCAACCATTACTTTAAATGTAAATGGACTAAATGCCCGAGTCAATAGACACAGGGTGAGAGCAGGGATAAAAAGACAAGATCCATCAGTATGTTGCTTACAAGAGAGTCATTTCAAACCTAAAGACACATACAGACTGAAAGCAAAGAGATTGGAGAGCATGTATCATGAAAATGGAAACAAACAAACAAACAAACAAAAGCCAGGGCAGCAATACTCATATCAAATAAAATAGACTTTAAAACAAAAACTGTAACAAGACACAAAGAAAGATGTTAATAATGATAAAGGGAGCAATTCAACAAGAGGATATAACAATTGTAAATATATATGTACCCAACGTAGGAACACCTAAATACATAAAGCAAATATTAACAGAAATAAGGGGAGAAATTGACAGTAATCCAGTAACAGGGGACTTTAACATCCCACTTACATAATGGATAGATCATCCAAACAGCAAATCCACAAGGCAACAGTGGCTTTTAATGACACATTGGACTATATGGACCCAATGGATATGTATAGAACATTTCATTCAAAACAGCAGAACACATTCTTTTCAAGTACATACAGAACATGCTCCAGGATAAATCACAGGTTAGGTCACAAAACAAGTCTCAATAAATTTAAGAAGACTGAACTCATATCAAGCATCTTTTCTGAATACAATGGTATGAAATTAGAATAATCCACTACAAGGAAAAATCTGGGAAGTTGACTAACATTGGGGTTAAACAACATGATCCTAAACATGAATGGATCAACCAAGAAATCAGAGAGGAAATAAACAAATACATGGAAACAAATGAAAATGAAAACATAATAGTCCAAAATCTTTAGGATGCAGCAAAAGCAGTTCTAAAAGGGAAGATTGTAGCAATACAGGCTTACCTCAAGAAATAAGAAAAATCTCAAATAAATAACCTAATCTTATACTTAAAAGAGCTATGAAAAAAAGCCCAAAACTAGTAGAGGGGAGGAAATAAGACTAGGGCAGAAATAAATGAAATAGATACTAAAAAGAAAAGAAAAGAATGGTGAAACCAGGAGCTGTTTTTTTGTAAAGATAAACAAAATTGATAAACCTTTAGCCAAATTCACCAAGAAAAAAAGGGAGAGAACTCAAATAAATAGAAATAGAAATGAAAGGAAAAAAAAATTAACAAGTAAAAGCGAAGATATAATATAGGTAGAAGACTTATAAAACCAGTCTACTGGCTACTAATAAGTAGACTATAAAACCAATAAATAAATAAATAAAATATTTTTAAAAAGAAATATAATTGGTAACCAAAAAACTTTCAACAAACAAAAGTCCAGGACCAGATGAATTCAGAGGTGAATTCTACCAAACATTTATTTTTTTTTTTAAAGATTTTATTTATTTGGCAGAGAGAAACACAGCCAGAGAGGGAACACAAGCAGGGGGAATGAGAGAGGGAGAAGCAGGCTTCCCGCGAAGCAGGCAGCCTGATGCGGGGCTCGATCCCAGGTCTCCAGGATCATGACCTGAGCGGAAGGCAGTCGCTTAACCAACTGAGTCACCCAGGCGCCCCTCTACCAAATATTTAAAGAAGAGTTAAAACCTATTCTTCTCACAGTATTTGAAAATGTAGAAGAGAAAGGAAATCTTTCAAATTCACTCTATTAGACCAACATAACCCCGATATCAAAAGCAAAGACACTACAGAAAAGAGAACTACAAACATTCACCTCTGATGAACATAGATGCAAAAATTCTCAGAAGAATTTAAGTGAAACAAATTCAATAATTCACTAAAAAATTCATTTACCACAATCAAGTAGGATTTATTCCAGGAGTGTAAGTGGGCTTCAATATTCACAAATCAATCAATGTGATACATCACATTAACAAGAGAAAGAATGAAAAACATAGGCTCATCTCAATAGATGGCAGAAAAAACATCTGATATAATACAATATCCATTCATATTAAAAACTCTCAATAAGGTGTAAAAATAAACTTAACCAAGGAGGTGAAAGACCATACTATGAGAATTCTGGGACCTCTCCATTTGATTTTTTAGACACACCTGGCTGGACCTACAGGATATTGTCCTAACTGAAAAAAGTCAGACAAATATGATATGATTTTACTTATATGTGGAATCTAAAAAACAAAATGAACAGACTCAAATACAGAGTCAACATAATAAATGAACAGACTCAAATACAGAGTCAACATAATAAAGGCTCTCTATAAACAAAAAAACAAATCCACAGCTGACTTCATGCTCAGTGATGAAAAACTGAGAGCTTTTCCCTTAAGATCAGAAACAAAACAAGAGTGTCCATTCTCACCACTTCTATTAAACATCGTACTGGAAGCCCTAGTCCCAGCAGTTAGACAAGAAAAAGAAAAGATGTCCAAATTGGTAAGAAGTAAACTTATCACTGTTTGTAGATGGCATGATACTATAAATAGGAAACCCTAAAAACTCCACTTAAAAAAACAGAACACATTAAAACTGATGAATGAATTCAGTAAAGTTATAGGATACAAAATCAATATATAGAAATCTATTATAATTTAAAATTTTTTTTAAAGATTGTATTGATTTACTTGACAGAGAAGCACAGCTAGAGAGGGAACACAACCAAGGGGAGTGAGGGAGGGAGAAGCAGGCTTCTTGCCAAGAAGGGAGCCCGATGTGGGGCTCGATCCCAGAACCCTGGGAACATGACCTGAGCCTAAGGCAGATGCTTAATGACTGATCCACCCAGGTGCCCCAGAAATCTATTATATTTCTATACACTAATAACAAAGTAGCAGGCAGAAATTAAGAAAAGAATTCCACTTATAGTTGCATCAAAAATAATAAAATACCTAGGAATAAACTTAACCAAGGAGGTGAAAGACCATACTATGAGAATTCTGGGACCTCTCCATTTGATTTTTTAGACACACCTGGCTGGACCTACAGGATATTGTCCTAACTGAAAAAAGTCAGACAAATATGATATGATTTTACTTATATGTGGAATCTAAAAAACAAAATGAACAGACTCAAATACAGAGAACAAATTGGCGGTTGCCCGAGGAGAGGGGATTGGGGGGGGATGGGCTAAACAGATAAAAGGGATTAAGTTATTTCCAGTTATAAACTTCCAGTTACCAAATAAATAAGTCCCAGAGATGAAAAGTACAGAATAGGGAATATCATCAGTAATGTAATAACACTCTGTGGTGACAGATGGTGAGGATACTTAGCGTGACGTGTATTTCAGAACATATATAAATGTCAAATCATTATGTCATACACTTGACACTAATGCAATCTTTTATGTCAACTATACTTCAATTTAAAAAAGAGGATATCGGTTAAATGAAAGTGAGAGGCTGTTCCTGTTCGGAGCAGCCTCAGGAACCCTGCCTGGGGACTCATGTGGCTTCCTAACAAAGTCTCCCTCTGAGTCCCAGGGACTTGGGGCCTTTGGGGACTGTAACAATCATCTGACAAATTGTCCCCCACCTCTCTCCCTGTCAGGAGCAGAAAAAAAGTTTCCCCTGTTTTGCCAATGAAAAGCAATCTTAGCTGGGAACCGTTCTCTGGGTATGGGGACCTGTCTGTCTTTTTCAGTGACGCCTGTCTGGTGTTCTGGAGCCCCTGCGATCCCAATCCTGTTCTCCCGCATCCTTCATAAGACTCTCAAGAAGGATGCGGCCTTAGGAAGAAGCTGACCCCAGAAGCTGGCCCTGCGTGTGTGCCTGCCTTTGGGCAAAGAGCTCTCAGAGTCTGATGTCAGCTTTCATCTAAAACATTTCTTAGTGAACATCCTACATGAAAGTCAGGCGATGCTCGAGTGGGGATAACAGGCTCCCTGAACGATAGTTTTCTTTATCGGATAGAGATGTTGTGCGGGCATCTACGGAAAATGTCCCTGTGAGCGCGCGATACATTTTCTTCGATTAGATTATGTCATTCTTTAATCTTTACCAAGTGTTTTATTTAAGTTAATCCTCTAGCAGCTTGCATTTTTTGATGGACCTTTTAAAAAATAATCTGATTTGGGACCAATATTTGTGATTTCTTAAGTATCACTGAAAAGTGAATGAACAGTTTTGGGGCTAAATTAGTGCTTGGACTGGGATTTTGGAATTGTACAGAACTGGTTTTGAAAATAAGTCATAAACTGTGGATTTGGGCAAATAAGCTTTTGAAAACTTAATTTTTGTGGGGGTTAAACGAGAACATCCATTTACATCACTGGATTCAGTGCTTGGCACACAGGAAGTTTTCAGTGGTGCTGCTAGTCCTCTTAATTATATTATTAATAGTATTAATTATGATAATTATTATTATGTGTCCCCTTCACTGTTCACACTCTTTAATATACACAATTCCATAACATAAATATATACATTATGTCCCAAAGGTAATGTGATAGAGGTAGTTGACCTTGCCTTATTTTTTCCAAATCTATGAGTCTTGAAAAAACAAATTAGTACAGAGTTTATAGAGAAACAAGTGAAAATAAATGTGAAGCTGTGTGACACCCCTGTGGATATACACGCATATCTAAAGACCTGATGTGATTCGTAATGACATGGATGGAACTAGAGGTCATTAAACTAAGTGAAATAAGTCAATCAGAGAAAGACGATTATATGATCTCATTAATATGTGGAATTGAAGAAAATAGATAAACATAAGGGAAAGGCAAAAAAATAAAATGAGATAAAAACAGAGAGGGAGGCAAACTATAAGAGACTTTAAACTTTTTTCACTGAGGGTTACTGGAGGGGAGGTGGGTCGGGGTAACTGGGGGATGGGCATTAAGGAGGGCATGTGGCATAATGAGCACGGGGTGTTCATGCAACTGATGAGTCACTAAACCCTACCTCTGAAACTAGTAGTATACTATGTGTTAACTAATTGATTATTTTTATATTTAAAACAATTTTTAAAAGATTTTATTTATTTATTTGACTGAGAGAGACACAGTGAGAGTGGGAGCACAAGCAGGGGGAGCGGGAAAGGGAGAAACAGGCTTCCCACCAAGCAGGGAGCCCGATGCAGGGCTTGATCCCAGGACCCTGGGATCATGACCTGAGCTGAAGGCAGACTCTTAATGAACTGGACCACCCAGGCGCCCCAACTGATTGTTTTTAAATTAAAAAAAAAAAAGATCCGATGTGGTTCATTATTCAGCGATGATAAAATTATTTAAAACTTCTGTCATATAATAATAGCAATATAATGCTTTGGGAGCTCTTTTCTTCATTCCTACATCCTCATACATGTAGACTTGTATTTCTGACTTTTCTCATAACTTGCTCCCACAGGGGACAAATTTGGAGTTTCATTTATTTTGGTGGCAATAGCTTCTTTTTTAAACCCTTATTTAATATTTCACTTCTCCCTGCCAGGTTTCTCTTCTTACCTTGCTTAATTGTCAAGCATATTCAGCAAAAAACGGTATAAAGCAAGAAGCATAAACATTAGAAATAAAACAGTATTATCATTGTTTGCTTCTTGAAAAGGAGGCGACGTCCCCAAAATCAGTAAATAGTAAAAAAATTCGGTGAAGTCTCTCTCTCAAAAGTCAATGATTTTTCTCACATATGTAAAATAAAGAAAAATTGAGCCTAATTTTAATGGAATCTGAAATGAAAAACTAACAAGGAATGTCCCAATATTTCTATGAATAAATATTCAGAACACCATGAAAGGACATGATAGGAGACAGAAATAAATCCCTGGATTGGCTTTAGGACTTGATACTATAAAGACGTTAGTCCTTCCTAGAATAAAGTGTTAAGTAAAATAAGATAATTCCATTTTTTTGATAATTTCATTTCCCTTTTAAATGTTGTATGTAGGAATAGTTAGGGTAATTAGTTAAAAGAGTAGTGATAAGAATTAGTAATAATATTATTCTGATAAGAATAACTTCTGTATAGAGAAATATATTGCAAGCTTGATTCTAGCTTTTAGAAACTAGCACATTAAGACAGGTACACATGAAGAACCATCATAGTGTCCAATAATAAATACATATACAGGCTTATAATTGAATGCAACAAATTTAGCAAATGAATGTGGCAATTCGATTCAGTGAGGAAGCCTGAATTACTCAATAAATAATGCAGGCACAAATAACCATCTAGAAGTCCATATGTCACGCGAGGTCCATCCTTCACACCTTACGTTGAAATAGTTGTGTGACAGAATGAAGATTTAAACTAAAACAGACCCAGAGAAAGGACAAGACAAAATCAAGGGAGAACGTTGGTGCATGTAATGTGCAAGCTCTTATGGCTTTCTAAGCAAGACCCAATTGCTTCTCAGCCTTTTGGCTAACATCAGTTGTGTCAGCAAGACCCAAACCCAGGTGCCAGAGAAGAAAAGACTGATAAATTAGATCAATTGAAAGAAACGGAACGGAAAAAAAAATGCCTTCAGAATACTTTAAACATGAATAGAAACACATTTTTAGTATATGTGACAAAGAACTCCTCTCTTCCATTTATAAAACCCTTTTACGAACCAACAGATAAAGACCAAAACTTATATAAAATCAGGCCAAAAAAATATAATAGGCAGTTTACAAAGAGAAAATAAAGTGACTTATGAGCATATGAGAAATACTCAACTTCACTTACATTTGAAGAAATGAATATTGTAACATCAATGTGCTACCACTGAACCTATCTGATCTGAAAGCCCAAGGCATTCCAACGAATGCCCTTGCTCAGGCTAGTAATTTCCAAATTGTGAACATAGGCTAAGCCCTGTTTCCTTTGATTTTACAGTTATGCATCTACTGTGTCTTAGTATAACATGTAGCCAGCACATCAGATGTATGATATCATTGTATATTACTCAGCATAAAACTCAGTTTATAAACAGAATAAATTTAAAGATGCACGTTAAACCAATAAGAGGAGTTCGCCTAAGCTGGGTGCTGAGGAAGTACCAAACACTCACTACCTCATGTGCTTTATGCGTATTTATTCAACACATCCTCACACTCACAGGTAGGGAAACTGAGGCAGGAGGCATTTAAGCTCACTGTCCTCACGTCTCATAGCTAGTTGTGAGGTCATAGGACCGAAACCCAGGTGGCCTTGGTGCAGGGCCCACATAAAGTAGCTCACCGTAGTCTAGAGGATTTAGGTCTAAGATGAAGTTTTGTAGGTAAGACTCGAAGGCGGCAAGAGGGAACCTCTTCTGGGGCGGGTGGGAGGCAACAGCACAAGCCCCTGGAAGGCGATTTCCATAGAATTAAATAAAAGTGCCCCACCTGCTATTTAGTTCTGAAGATGACAATCTAAAAGGAGCAGCATCTTAAGTCCCCTCAATATACCATCTACACTGAGTAGAAGCTCCACTTCTGGGAACGAAGTCCATCGGGACGCGTGAACCAGTTGTCCGCCAGTAGGTGAGCACACAGATAAAGCATGCTACCTCCATTTTATGGAATAATATAGAACGCATAGAACGCATTCGTGAGACCAGTTTTTTTTTAAAGCAAGACAATAACAATATGCATATCACGCTTCCCTTTGAAATCCCTGAAATGGATATTTCTGGATGAAGATACATGAAATCATTGACAGCATTTTTCCTCTCTGGGTGAGGGGCTAGGGCCTAAAATTATTAAATGAATGCAATTTTTAAACCACATGTATGAACTACTTTTTAAATTCTAGGTTTTGCAAGGATTGAAAAAAAAATACTAAATAGTGCTTTATTTGGTTGCCCCACCCACTAGAATACCCTGGAGATCTGTAAGGAGAACCAGTCCACCACAGACCTCATGTGAGCCTACCTCTTTTTGCCTAGTAGGCCAAGAAGGCAAGGCCCAGATGAGCTTTATCCAGGCCAGGTGCGTTTGCAGCCACCATTCTGAGAGACGAGGTACTTCCTCCCCCCAGAAAAAGAGCAGACTTGTTTTTGCTCACTGTGAGAGCAGTGAGACCCCAACATTCATTGTTTGATCTTCTCTAGGGCTGTAGCCCACCACATGCACCAGCATCCACTCTGGACCCTTAGCATGACCCCTTGGGTAACTTGCATGAAGTTAAGACAGCTCTTTTGCCATGAGGAAGAAAGTTATTTGTCTCTGACCCAGGAGCTTCATGTCTTCAGGCAATGTCCCTAAGCAGTAGGAAGATTGCTTGCTAAATTTTGAGAAGGACAAAGCCTTGGGTCCTTCACACATCTTGCACCATTCCTGACAGGGTGAGGCCACTTGGTAATGTTGGCACTAATGAACATGGGCCACTGTGCTGAGATCAGGAGTGACTGGTCTCCAAGAGTGAGGGAGGGAGTAGGGGGTAGGAAGTAAGACCTCACTGAATTTCAGCTGAAGAAGAGTCTTCCATGGGGTTTCAAGGGGAGGTGAGGTCAGAATGGATGGGGCATGACCCAGTCCTTCTGTTTTCATGTGAAGAGATAACAGACATCTTCCCCAGGTTATATATCATTCCAATTTTGTGGTACTTAGAGGGATAAACACAGTGTGTATCAGTAGGAAGCATCAGCTCATATTTCCAGTGTTCAGTGTCTTGGTAATACAAGAATGAATAACCATCTTCCTCTGTTTAATCATTTTGTACACTTGTCATTAGCCTGTGTCTCTGACCATCTCATGGGACGAGTCACAGGCTAAGGCATGACTGGACCTTGATCCCAAGTTGATGCCTAGGAAGTCATGGGACCATGAGTATGATAGTTCACAACTGTGAAGTTCCTTTTTTTCTTCTTGATTATGAAAGAAGTGGGATCCAAGGTCTTCTGTAGGTTGAACCATGTGAGATGACCGATATCCAAACAGCTGGACTTGTACAACGGAAATTTCCTATGGTTCACCATATTCCTATTTGGTGATCCCTAATTCCCTAATGTATAAAAAGATTCACTTATGTTGTTAATTTTTAAAAGTTCATATATTTAGATCTTTTCCTTCCACTAATATTGCATGAAAATAAGAATAAAATAGTGAAAGCGGAGACTATTGTTAAATATATTGGAGGAAAAAAATAGAAAGAAGCTTGCATAGAGGTTGAAGTCCTCCTTAGTGGGTCCCCGGGAGTCAGTAACACACAGAGATGATGTCTGTGCAGGAATCCCTCAGCTACTATGGAAGGGCTAGATTTTGAAAAAAGATTCCGGGGTCGGGATGGTGACCCAGAAGTAGCTGTGAGCATAAAAGAAGAACAAGAGGATGAAAATACTAAAACAAAACCTCAAGTCTATAAAACAAAAAGAGAAGTTCAGAAGAATCTAATTTGATCAGCACTGTGCAAGTGAACATTTTATTTGGGTTTGAACTTCTGTCTTTCGTATTCTGTTCTTTAATATCCTCAGTGATCATTCAAACTGCCCAGCTTATCTTCCTTTCACCACTTTTAAAGAGGAAAAAACAATTCTTCAGCAGTGGGAAGAGATCCTCAGGGAGTATTTGTGCTACTTTCCAGCAATATTTTGATCACTAATATTCCTGCAGAGGGAAAATTTAGATACAGGAAAAGGCTCATACAAGCAAGTGTGAGGAGAGAGGTCAAAAACAAAAGCAAACAACAAAAACAAAAAAAACCAACCAACCAAACAAACAAACAAAACAAAACCCCTCCAAACTCAATGCAAAATCACTATGACAATATTTCTTCTGTCCTTACATCCCATAATAATAATGAGTAAAATGATCAATGACTTAAATGGTCAATAGTTTTCCTACCTTTAAGTTAAATAAACACACCAATTCCTTAAGGAAACTCAGGATGTCTTCCAGGCTATCTGGAGAAACTTCCCTGTTAAAGACACTAGGGGACCTCTGCCCTGAAAGCAGCTGACTTCTTAAGTTAAATCTTTGAGCATACACACATTAAATTTCCCTACAGCTACTTTAGGATGTTTTGTTGTTAGCTCCAAGTGTTCAGAGATAATTCTCCGTCTGAGGTAAATTTTCCATTGAAACTATGATTCAAAATATTTCAAGAAAGTTTTCACCCAAAGGGAATTCCACTGGTGGGAGGTGAGCCAGCATGGAATGCTGCAGGTAACATCTTCATTTAAGAAAGTGGATAGGCAAGAGACATGAAGAGGCACTTCTCCATAGAAGATATACAAATGGCTAACAGACACATGAAAAAATGTTCAGCGTCACTAGCTATCAGGGATATTCAAATCAAAACCACACTGAGATACCACCTTACACCAGTCAGAACAGCCAAAATTAACAAGTCAGGAAACAACAAGTGTTGGAGAGGCTGCGGAGAAAGGGGAACCCTCTTACACTGTTGGTGGGAATGCAAGCTGGTGTAGCCGCTTTGGAAAACAGTGTGGAGATTCCTCAAAAAATTAAAGATAGAGCTACCCTATGACCCTGCAATTGCACTACTGGGCATTTACCCCAAAGATACAGATGTAGTGAAAAGAAGGGCCATATGTACCCCAATGTTCATAGCAGCAATGACCACAATCGCCAAACTGTGGAAAGAGCCAAGGTGCCCATCAACAGATGAATGGATCAAGAAGATGTGGTACATATATGCAATGGAATACTATGCCTCCATCAGAAAGGATGAATATCCAACTTTTGTAGCAACATGGACTGGACTGGAAGAGATTATGCTGAGTGAAATAAGCCAAGAAGAGAAAGTCAAGTATCACATGGTTTCACTTACTTGCAGTGCATGAGGGGTAACCTGGAGGACAGTGGGAGAAGGAAAGTAAAGGGGAACTAGGGTAAT
>PITA01026806.1:0-22028 GCA_004023965.1 Spilogale gracilis
AACTCCACCCCAGCAGAGGACACCTCCCCCAACCTTCTGTCCCTCCCTCCTTCGCTATTGCTCTCACTTGCTCTCCCAGACTTCTCTGGGTCTCTCCATTTTGTTCCCACTCAAATATTTTCCCTAACAAAATCCTCACATATTTAATCCCATCTTGGCTATTTGCTTCTCAGAGGACCTGAGCCAACAGAGCTTACGGCAGTCTTGAAATCTTAAATCTCGCTGTCTCCCCCTCCCCTACTCCGCACAGTCAGCCGCCATTATGGTCACCAACGCTTGTCAGTGAGGCAGAAGGAAAAGACTAGGAATGGGATTCAAGGGACAGACAGCCTGTTGCAGTTTCAGGCTCTGTGAGTTAATAAACACAGATTTAATCACATTTCATCTCTTCAGATCCATCTTCCATTTCCATTACTGTGCATTTCTCATCCCAACTTCTTGGAGTCTGAATAAATTTTTGCTGAACACACATTCACCAATGAGGCCAGTGCTGTCCAATAGAAATATAATGTGAACCACCTAGGTAATTAAAAATTTTCTGATGGCTGCATTGGAAAATAAAAAGAAACAGGTGAAATTACTTTTAATAATAAATTTCATTTAAGTCATTGTATCAGATGATTATTTCAGCATGTAATCAAAATAAAAATTATTAATGATATATCTTACTTTTCTTGTAGTTTATCTTTGAAATTCACCATGTATTTTCTATGTATGTATGGGTTATATTTATATATGTGTGTGGGTTTTATTTATTTATTTGTTTATTTAGCACATCTCAGTTCAGACTAACTATATTTCAAATGCCACATGACTAGAGGCTCTATTGGGTGGTACAGAACCAGACTATTAAATGCCTTTAATATAAGAGTGAGTTTTTTCCTATTTTTGGTGTAGAAGAGCAACTGGGACTAGAATGGGCATTTAGTAGATGCTTCAAAAATACTTGGTTATTGTTAAATGACTATAAATAAATAGTTGATTATTGTTACATGAATGACGTAGAATGTGTGTGCTAGAAAGGTGTCTCAGCCACATGGCTGTAGGGCTAGGGAGCAATGTGGGTGGTGGCCAAAGGCTAGGTGGGGATGTCTCTCAGCTCCAGGTGTTACCTGTATCTGTGAATTTGAGACCCTTGTGCTTTATCAGGAGAGAACCGAAATCTCAATTTCCATGTGAAATCTTCCAGCTTTAATGTCAGCAATCAGTTCAATTTTTCTTTTCTTTTCTTTTTTTTTAAATAGAGAGAGGGAGCAAGTGAATGGAAGCAAGGGGAGCAGCAGAGGGAGAAGCATGTGGGGCTTGATCCCAGGACTCCAGGATCATGACCTGAGCTGAGACCACACCCTTAACGGACTGAGCCACCCAGGTGCCCCATCAACTCAAATTTAAAATGTGTGTGGGTCAGTGTTTGCTTGTGGAACACACGTGTTTGTGACTAGTACTCTCCACTAATGAAAGTCCTTTGAAGGCAGACAAAATATAGTCACAAGTTAATTAGCACTGGCAAGAGAACTAAACAAACAAACAAAATATAAAAGCTGCCATGTTGCTTTTTGTGGGGGAGGGGGAGATGTCATATATACTTCAAAGCTTGGGTTAGCCATTTCAAAATGTTAAAATCCTGTGATTTCAGACTATGATTTCTTAAACTTTTCCTATATGTGTACACATAGATAGATGTACCTTTAACATTCCCCTGTAGAAATATAATTAGATGGGATACAACATCTTTAAGTGCTTGATATCACTACTGCTAACTGAACCCATGAGGCAGAAAATTTAAATGAGACAATGTCAAAGTCTTTCCCGTTCTCAACTACCAAAGATCTTCAACCTGTCGATGGTCACCTTGTGAGACACTATTACTGTACCACACCACAACTGTAACCCACACCCCCTAGAATTTGCCTGAGAATTACCCATTCCTCCATAGTGTCACCTCCAGTGAAGGTTGAGGAAGGAGCATGTAGAAGGAAGCCCCTCCTTCCATAGTAACCAATAGGGTCTAATATGAACTATGTTCCAGCTCTGCAAACCAGTACCTAAAACATTCTGGAATGCAATCCTGTGCATCACCCAGGGGGATTGCCACATTCCTGTGGGTGGGAGATTTGGCACTGATTCCGTGTGCAGATCTGCCATTTCTACTGGAGGTAATGCCTCTTGAAGACAGACGAAAAACAGTGGCAAACTTCTGTGAGAAGGGTAAGGATCAGCACTCCTTTCACCACTGTTACTGACTTGCTGTCACTCCCTTTCCGGGTCTTAATCAGAAGAGGCTGTAAGAGCTAGTTAAGAGAATGATTCAGGATTTAAACCCAGAATTTTTTGATTCCAGAGCTAGGAGGCTTCCATAAAGCTCATGGGTTATGGATCTTTATCTTTTGCCCTCAATGCTCTCAGCTGTGCCACACTGTGTCCTCACATCCTCCAAGCTGTTTTAGATCTAACTGGACTTCGCTATTGAATACAGAAGAGGGGTAGTATTGATTGCAACAGTCATGTATCACAGTTCTTGGTCTGAGTACTGAGTACAAACAGTACTGAGTGTTTGACCTGAATCACTTCCATTGGATCCTCATGGCATCTGCATGAGGGAGATGCTGCCATTATATCCACTGGACAGACATGAAAAGGACTCACAAGCTCACGGAAGGACTCAGGTCACTTATTCAAAGTTGCAAAGCTAAAAACATGGTGATCCAGATTTGAACCTAGGTCTATTTTTTTACATTTATTCA
Source organism: Spilogale gracilis (assembly GCA_004023965.1). Taxonomy (NCBI): domain Eukaryota; kingdom Metazoa; phylum Chordata; class Mammalia; order Carnivora; family Mephitidae; genus Spilogale; species Spilogale gracilis. The sequence continues at coordinate 2,745 of PITA01026806.1, forward strand.
TGATCTCATAGCCTTCCAAAAGGATCTGAGGTTGGTATTATCATCAGTGACAAACCAAAGAATATACTTTTTAAAGAAGCAATGATTCTAGTGGAAAGTGAGGATGAAAAGGGAGATTCAGGGCAGGCTCAACTAAACCACTCTTACAGGTGTTGACACATCTAGACTACTCTGTGTCAAAGACAGATACTGATTTAATTTAGGTTGTTAACTGTAAATTAAGGTAATATTTTACTGGGCTGGGCATGCTTGGAGACATCAATGACTCCTCTCTTTTCTACACCTGTCCAATCAGTTAGAACTTAATCTCCTCAAATTTGTTTCTTCTCTGCCATCACTGCTGCTCCTCCAGTTCAGGTCCTCATCATCTCTTGAGAATATTGAAGTAGTTTCCCACCACTATCACCATGGTCTGGTGGCTTTTACTTCCTAAACAAGTCTTTCTTTCCATATTCTCTGTTTGTTCCAGCTTAGGCCCTACTATCTCTTGCCTGGATTTTGTGGTCATCTAACCTGTCTCCCCAGACCCCTGGCCTTGTCCCACTGAAATCCACCCTCAATAAACCAATTAGAAAATATCTATTCTCTCCTTAACATTATGTATTGCCCTCTTGTGCATTAAAGGGCATTATCAAAAAAAGTTAAAAGCAACTCATGGAGTGGGAGAAAAATCTTTGCAAATCATATGTCTGATAAGCAATTAATAGCCAGAATATATAAAGAATTCCTGCAATCCTATAACAAAAAAGCAAACAGCTCAGTTTAAAAAAATAGGCAAATAGGAAAATAGATATTTTTCCAGAGAAAATATGCAGATAATTCATAAGCTCATGAAGAGGCTCAAATCACCAATCTTTAGAAAAATGGAAACCAAAACCACAATGAGATACCACTTTTACCCATTAGCATGGCTACAATGAAAACAAAAAAAAAATCAGAAAATAAATGTTGGAAGGGATATGGAGAAACTGGAATCCTTGTGCATCACTGGTGGGAATGGAACAGGAAATGGCTGCTGGGAAAAACAGCTAGATGGTTCCTGAAAAAGTGAAACATAGAGTTACCATATGATAAAATAATTCCACCTCCAGGTATATACCCCCCAAATTAAAAACAAGCACTCAGCTAGGTACTTCTACACTGATGTTTGTAGCAGCATTATTCATGATAACCAAAAAGTGGAAACAACCCAGATGTCCATTAACAGATAAGTGCAATACAAAATGTGGTGTCTGTGTAATTTAGCCTTAAAAGATGAAATTATGAAACATGTGACAAATGGATGAACTTTGAAAACATTATGCTAAGTGAACTAACACAAAAGGACAAAAATTGTTTAAGTCCACTTATCTGATATACTTAGAATAGGCAAATTCATAAAGATAGAGAGTAAAATAGTGGTTGAAAACAGACTAGGGGAGAAGGGAAATGGTAATTCTCCATCAAACATTAATTCTATGTTTAATGAAGAGAGCTTTTGTTTGATGAAAAGTTCTGTGAAAAAAAAACAAAAAAAACAAACAAACAAAAAAAGAAAAGTTCTGTGAACAAATAGTGGTGATGTAAAATGGCATGAATACACTTAATATCACTGCATTGGACCCTTAAAAATGGTTAAAATGCTAAATTTCTGGTGCATATTTTACTATGATTAAAAAAAAAAAAGTATGTACTGTCAACAAGATAAAGTCCAGGCTCTTTAGCATGGCCAAAAGACCTTTTAGGACTTGACCTCTGCCAATACCCCAGGTTCATCTCCCATAGGCCTCCCTGCCTATGTATGTTAAGGCTTCTGAATGATCCTCCTTTCGCCAAATCATGGGTGATGTGAATGATTATCCATGGCCTTTCCTTATTCAAATCTCAACTCAGACTTCTACCACCAAGAATTCCTTCCCCTCTTCCACATGCTTCACTCAGCACCACTCCTCCGAAGTTTCTGTCTTGCTGAAACACATAAACCTCTACTCATCCCTCAACATGGAGTGCCTTTGGATTCCTTCTGTGAATTCCCCCTGCCCTTTCTTAGGCAGGGTAGATTCTCCCAACATCATGTTCTTCAATATCTTTGTGTGGCAATCATCAGTTCACCCACCTGTCTCCCTCACTAGCTTGGGAGATTCTTTAAGGAGGAGACCACAGCACCTCAACGCACAGTGGTATAATGGAATAAAAAGTCCACTCAGAAGCCCTTGCTGGATGACTGAATGTCTATGAATGGCCACATCTCAAGCCTTTTCAGTTTGGACACGAGAAGAAAAGACCTTGTTCTCTAGGGAAATAGAGGAAGAACTTAAATGTACTTTTCCCATCAAAGCCTTAGGTGGTCTTACTGGCAACCTATGAGGAAGTAGATTCTAAAAGTCATCCATGCTTTGTTCAATTTCATTTTTGGGGGGTTGATTCTCTTTAGTTCCAAGGATATACCGTGGAGACCAGAGGTCAGTGTTACTTCTAGCTTTAAGAAGAAGACAAATACTAGGGAGGAAAAAAATAAATAACATTTTAATAACTTCCAGGAAATACGGTTATTTTGGGGGATAGTTTGCTCAGGCCCTGTAATATACCCTCACCTTAAATGCCACGTCTTTGTATTTTTTTTTAAGATTTTATTTATTTATTTGACAGAGAGAAACACAGCTAGAGAGGGAACATAAGCAGGGGGAGTGAGAGAGGGAGAAGCAGGCTTCCTGACGAGCAGGGAGCCCGATGTGGGGCTCGATCCTGGGTCTCCAGGAGCATGACCTGAGCCGAAGGCAGTCGCTTAACCAACTGAGCCACCCAGGCGCCACCACGTCTTTGTATTTTTATTGACTTGTATTAGCCAGCCTCTGCCATCCTAACATAAATCATGACATTATCCCTCACTACTGTTTTCAGTTGTCCCTTCCAAAATCAAATGTTTAATGGCAGCCAAAGTCCTTAAATATAAACTTCCCTGAAAGTCTAATACAGAGAGGATAATAAATAAAGATTTTATTTTTAAAAGATGTTATTTATTTATTTGAGAGAGCGTGTGTGTGTGTGAGAGAGAGCATGAGAGGAAGAAGGTCACAGGGAAAAGCAGACTCCCCATGGAGCTGGGAGCCCGATGCAGGACTCTATCCTGGAACTCCAGGATGATGACCTGAGCTGAAGGCAGCTTCTTAACCAACTGAGCCCCAGATGCCCAAAATAAAGATTTTAAATACTTATTACACACACACTGCCTTCTGGACACTACTTACGTCATCTGCCTTTAGTTTGCTCCAGCTGCGAAAACAAGGTACCATCAACAGAGTGGCTTTAAACAACAAAATGTATCATCTCGCAGTCTTAGAGGCTAAACGCACAAGGCTATGGTGTTAGCAGGGTTGGTTCTTTTTGGAGGCTTACAGAAGTAATCTGTTCTGGGTTTCTAGCATCTGGTAGTTTGGGGGCACCCTGTGTTATCCTGGTGTCTAGAAACATTGCCCTGATCTGTGCCTTCAGCCTCACCTGATGTTTCCCTGAGTGTCTATGTCTGTATTCAAATTTCTCCTTTTTATAAGGGAACCAGTCACCTTGGATCAGGAGGCCACCCTAGTCCAGGATGACCTAATCTTAACTGATGATGCCTGCAGGGACACTATTTCCAAATTAGGACACAGTCTAGGAATCAGGACTTCAATGACATGAATTTGAGGGAAGATAATCAACCCACAGCACCACCTCATTTAATCTCCACAGAGAACCTCAGAGAAATTTGTTGTCATCCCCATTTGACAGAGGATGAAACTGAGGCTCAGTCAGATTTACTAACTAACTCAAAGTAGAACAACCAGTGAGCTGCAAAGCTGGGATTTGAAATGTGGTCTTTCTGATTACAAATTGCAGTTTCTCCTGATGATATAAGAAAATACCACTGCTTACCATCTCTGCCTGATTTTTTCCAAGCTTAATAAATACTTGTAAACTTGGTGATCCTGAGCTTCTTCACTATTACATGATGATCTAGTTCCATTTCAAAATATTTAGGGAGTGCCTGCTACTGTAAGCATTTCAGACACGGGTTCATAGATGACTTGAAACATGGACCAGTTTTCAAGGCACTTAAAATTTAATGGAAGAGACAGATGTATAAACAAGTCACTATTTCATAAGGAAATCTTAAGCGTTAGGCAGAGATTCAGACAACTCTGCTGTGGAGAGATTAATACTAATCAGTAAGATTCAGCCAATAATTTGTATATCCTTGCACGGATGACAGGGGACTCAGGGAAGCACATTTAACCCACACATTTCCTTTGCTCTAGCATGCTCTCCCCTCCTCCATGGGACTATTGTACAAGAGCTATCCAACAAGGAATTAATTTCTGAAGCAGAATAGCTGCAGAGAAGCCTGGTCTCAGCACGATGTTCCTTTCTCTCCTTTGAGGTCATTCAGTCTCTCTCAGTGAAGAGGATCTGGTTCTTGAGACATTTAATCTTAACATGAAGCAGCTTCCTTCCTTTGAGTCTGATGATGAAGTTTCCACAAAAAATTTGCCAAGGCTCACCCTGAACATCACAAATTGACCCTTCTCTGGGGGAAGGTACACGGGAGGCTGAACGGAGACAATCTTTGCTCTAGCCACCAGAATCAGTCTGATGGATGAAATAGCTCCAAGGAAGGCGCTTCTTCAAAGCAGTGCCAAAGTCTCTTGTCTTTGAAGTCATCCACATAAACCAGTTACTATAGAACAGACATAAGCGTGTGGCCCTCTCAAAATGCACACACACGCACACACATGTGCACGCGCACAGACACACACACATAAACCAGTATGTTATAGACTCTCAGTGAGCAATGATGGAATTCTTTGAGCTTCACAAAACAATCTTCTTGTGAACATGAACATACTTGTTTTAAAATTTTTTCACAGGATTAGATCATTTAAGATTCTGAAACTTCCAGATCGTTTAAGATTCTGAAACTTCCAAACAGAGCAAGCATGAGAATCAGAGCAAAAGAAAGAAGGAGGGGGGTGATCTTCATTCCTAAAAGGGGAGATATCATACTTTACACACTGGGTTTAATTAGATGTGGCAGAAAAAGACTAGCTCATATTCGGGTTTTGACTTGAAAAATAGAGCCTCAAATATTTTCAGTTCTCTAAATCCTCCGTGCTGTTATATTTACAAAGAGTTTATTCACACATACATCCAACAAATACTTGTTGAACAACTATTTTGTGTCAAGCACTGGGTGTATGAAGGTTTGGAAGAACTCAGACTCACAATTATGGTAACGCCAATGTCAATGTTAGCCACAAACATAAAAAATGCCAGCTGTTGCATGCTAAGGACTATCCTTCATTGTGTCTGTGTCCGGGGTGGATGGGATTACCCATTCTGTTGTAGGCTGAGGCTGGACCAAAGTTACTGGCTCACTCAGTTCTTCATGAATAATAGTGGTAGGTATAAAATATTCAATGAGACATAGCTCTGTGTTGAAGATAACCTATGGCAGGAAGGGAGAAAACTAAGAAAGAAATGAGTGAAAAGATCTTTCTTCCAACAGAAAAATTGCCAGTACTACTACTGGTTTTTGGAGTAAGCAGATACTCAGTATAACACAAGATTCTTTCCATTTGATTATATGGCTAATGCAGATGCAGTACTTAGGACACTTTGGGCTCTAAAAACAGACAATCCACCCAAAGTGGCTTAGATAATAAGGATATTTATTATGCTTTTTAAAAAAGATTTATTTATTTGTTTGATAGAGAGAAACACAGCTAGAGAGGGAACACAAGCAGGGGGAGTGAGAGAGGGAGAAGCAGGCTTCCCACAGAGCAGGAAGCCTGGTGTGGGGCTTGATCCCGGGTCTCCAGGATCATGACCTGAGCCAAAGGCAGTCACTTAACCAACTGAGCCACCCAGGCTCCCCAGGATACTTATTATCTTATACAGCAATGAAGTCTAGAGGTCAGGTGACATCTGAGTCTTTAATTCAGCAGCTAACCAGTTCCTCAAGGACACCAGATACTTTCCATCTTTTATTACCTCTTTCTCAATGTGTTGGCTTTTCCTTCAGACATATTCCCTCATGGTGGCAAGATGGATGTGGCAGCTCTAAGCACCCTATCCTCACAAAACTGTATCCAATGGCCTAAGAAGAAACAGCTTTCTTTGCTTTCCTTTTGAACAGCAAGGAGAACATTCCAAAAGCTCCCTCTGCAGACTCTCTTCAGTCTCACTGGCCAGAATTATAAATCCCAGGCTTATTCTTAAACCAATCACTGGCAAAGGAAATGAAATTACTATAATTTACCTAAATAATCAAGATTTTGCCCCTGGGGCCAATGCCCCCTGAAGAAAATGGCTATTGGTCTCTGGAACAAAATGGGAGTACCTGGATCAAAGAAGAAGTTGGTGGTGGGAGGGAACGGGTATAAGATAAACACCCAGAGGAACCAGCTCAGAAGGGTTACAAAGCAGAAGTACCTCCAGGAAAAGAACAATTTCATTAAGAGAACCTTCTCTCATGACCACTGGGCTTGACCTTGCTTCACAGATGAGCTGCCCTTACAGGAATGAGTTTTGCTGATCTTTAGGATAGCTGCTAAGGACACACTGTGCTGTAGATCCTGCTGGTTCATATTACACCACCTTGACCTGAAGCCAAATTATGCATAAGAGTTCTAAAATGGTTTATGGCTAGAGCAGGCTAGCTGATGTCATTTGTCAAATGTGGCACTCTAGAATTATCTTACCAATATAAAACCATACAAAGACTTTTCCACAGAATATTTATAAGAAAATGTGATTCTGCAACAAGAATAAAACACCCTACAGATTACTTTTTGTGGATTAATGGGGTAATGGACTCAGCACATTCTTAGTAATGGCGAAGAGAGTGAAATTAGTGACCCAGAAGATGTTTTAGGTTGAAACTCAGTGACAAAGGAAAAACAGGCTGTGCTCCTTATCTCCCCATAAAACTGAAATTCTGAGCTTCTTGAAATGGAGAAGTTCTCTTTTTATATGCAAATTACTCAAAGGTAGAAAAGACCATATTAATATACTTTTTAAAATATTCCTGAGGTACCTAACACAGTGCTCTGCATGCAGTTCTGAATAGCTATCTTTAACTGATCATACTAAGATTCCTTCAAGAAATTGTCAAAACAAGAAAAGATGCCAAAGTCTTGGAATACCTTGGCAATATTAGGACTAAATCTTTCTTCACAGGTGCAGAGGCTCCCCCCCTTCATCCAGTGGGCTCCCAACTGTGGATGCCCACTGATTCACTCCCAGTGCTTTCAACACCCAGGACTCAGTCCCACCCACAGAGCTCTGATTTGGCATAGAGTGAAGCCTGGGTATTGAAACGTTTTAAAGCCCTTTAGGTGCTTTTGACGTGCAGTCAAGGTTGAACACCCACATCAGAATCACCTGAATGGCTTACTAAAACACAGATCCCTGGACCCACCTTCAGAGTTTCTTATCACTAGGTCTGAGCTGGGGTCCAATAATCTGCATTGATGAGCACCTGGGGAGATGCCGAAACTGCTGGTGGGGCACTCTTCGAGAACCCTGGCTTTAAGGCACAGTTTAGCAAACCCATAACCCCCATCTAAGTCATGGGCCCAATTTGGACTGTTTTTTTAATAGCCTGTGAGCTAAGAATGGTTTCACATGTTACAAGGTTTGTAAAGAGACAAAAACAAAAGTACAAAAACAAAGAATACAGAACAAGGACTGCAAAGCCTAAAGATAGCCAATATCTGGTCTTTGATAGGAAATGTTCGCCCCTGCTCTATACTCCTGCTCTAGAGTATCATGAAGTCTGATGTGGAAAAAGAGTAAGAATCTTAAAGAGCAAGAGAAGAACTGTGGAAAAGAGAAAAGGAGAAAAATTATGCTCTTAGGTAGGGGGGGAACTATAAACACAGCTAAAAGATGATTGATCCTGAGCTATGTGCCAGGAGAATGGCATACTTTCATTTATATATTTATTTATGTATCCTATTATATTTATATTATATCGACAATACATTATTATTACTCCCATTTTATAAAAGATTGGGAAATTGAGGCTTCAGAGACATTAACCTGCTAGAATATCAAGCTAGTAACTCATAGAATGATGATTTTCCCAACCACACTATGTCAAAAAAAAGTTTATAATTCTGTTTAGAAGTAGCTGTAACTCTCAGAGTAAATCCAAAAAAATACAGTAAGTAATAAAAGTATTTTTCCCTCCGTGGTTCAATCCAATTTATTGTTGACTGTTTCTCAGGCTCTGTGCTATAAAAATACATGAACTAAATTGTCCCTGCTCACAGGAGACTTACTGTCTAGTGTGAGAAACAGATATGGGAGAAAACCCATAGAAAGTCCAAAGAGATATTTTTTTTTTTAAGATTTTCTTTATTCATTTGACAGAGAGAGAGAGCACAGCAAGAGGAGCAGCAAACAGAGGGAGAAGCAGCCTCCCTGCTGAGCAGGGAGCCCAATGTGGGGCTTGATCCTAGGACCCGGTGATCATGACCTGAGCTGAAGGCAGACACTTAACAGAATGAGGGCTTAAAGGGTCAGAATGGTCAGGCAAGTCTTCACAGAGCAGAGGCCCTTGAAGGATGTTAGCTGTCCAGATGGAAAGGCTCAGAAAGATTTCCTAGTAGAGAAAATCGTATTGATAATCCAATACAGGCAAATCCCAAATGGAAGGATTTTATTACTTTGCAGAGCCTCCCAGGATCTGCATGCAGCCCAGAGAGCTCACTGTGGCCTCGGCCTCTGGCTGGAGAGATGTGACAGCCAGGAAGCTAACGGAGAGACCACTGGCTTGCAAGGCTCGGAACAGCCCGTGACCACAGCAGTGAGTGTGTGACAGTAAACGTTGGTCCAATTCCAGTAAAATGAGGAGCTTTCAATTCTGTTTCATGGTTTGGGGCAGTCATTTCCAAGCAAAGTAATTAAAAGAAGGGCTTTTTTTCAGTTAATGGTTAGTGTGTTGATGGATGGGGAGAGTTATAAGTGAACATGTGATAATGATACAAGGCTTACGTTTCACACAGCACTTTTGGCCAGAATAATCTGAAACCATCAATTTTGTATCTGTCCGATTTGCTGTGCCCAGTGGAGAAGGCAGGCAGGATTCGGTGCCATTCCCTGATGTTAGTTTCAAGAACTAGTGTTTTCACTTCTTATTTGAATTTGTTTTTAACGGTTGAGGTGCAGATGGAGCCATTAGATAAGAAGTACTTCTTTGATTGACCAGGACTGTGTTCTGAGGCTACAAGAGGAGTAAAATGGAGGCTTGTGCACAAAGAATTTGCAGCCTGGGCAGGGAGAGGAGAAAGGCACATGCACGGATTATCTCATGAAGGCAGTAAATGCTGAGGGCAGTTCAGGGCCAGAAGAAGCCAGAAGAGGAACACTTAACCCTCCAGGGGTTGAAGGAAGTCTCCCCCAGGAGGAAAGCTTGCTTCTAAAGTCTGATGAGGATCCCTTTGACTATTTCTTGGTGACACTCTGCCCTTTTAAATTCTTATTACAGGGCTGAGCTGACCCATCAGATTTGACTTGGCTTTCATTAATTTAGCCATAGTCTTAGAGAATTGTATCATCACTGAGGCATACCTGCCCTTGGGGAGCTAAGTTGAGAACATGTTTAGGACAGGAAACATCAGAATGCAGAACCCAGAGGTACACGAGGAAATAACTCATCTAGAAAAAGACAAATGGTTATATGAAAGTAATCTGGAATTTTCCATTTAGATTGGGCATTTCATTTTTTATTTCACAGGCTACTTTTTAAAGTTTGGGAGAATAATATTCGGTCACTGTAGAAAATTTTGGGAAATGAGGGAAAAGTACAAAGAAGAAAAAGATGTAATTAGCAAAATATAGAATTAACATTTTGGTTTATTTGCTTCTAAACTTTTTTTTTCTGAAATTTCTCTAAGCATATACAGATATATCCGTTTTAGGTAACTGAAATTACACTCTGTGTGTATATGCAACAGGTTTTTTTTTTTGTTATTTAATATTATTTCATGAATTTTCCCATGATTTCACAATTCCATCAACAAGTCTTTTCCATTACAAGACTTAATTATTTTGACCATTCCCTTTCTCTTTAGACATCCGGTTTTTGGCCATTATAAACAATGTAATAAAACTAATGTGATACATACAACCTTGCCCTGGTCTGCCTGGGAGCCTTACAGGTTTTTGGTACTTATTGCCAAAATGCTTTCCAGAAAATCTGTACCTTTGCCAGTATTAAGTATTATAATTATTTACTACAGTGCTACATCAGACTGAGTATCTCATTTTAATTTCTATTTATTATTATTAGTGTTAACCATTTAAAAATGTTTTTAATGGCTATTTTTATTTTTTCTTATTAAAATTGTCAGTGTCCTTTGCCAGTCTTTCTGATGAGAAATTACTTTTCTTATTGATCATTTGAGTACTTTATAAATGAAGGATATTACATCTTCACCTATTAATGAAAATATATTCTTACTTTTTGTTTGCCTTTAGAATTTTTTTGTGTGCAGAAGTTTAACTCTAGGGTGCCTGGTGGCTCAATGGGTTAAAGCCTCTGCCTTCGACTCAGGTCATGATCTCAGGGTCCTGGGATCAAGGCCCTTATTGGGCTCTCTGTTCAGCAGGGAGCCTGCCTCCTCCTTTCTCTCTGCCTGCCTCTCTGCCTACTTGTGATCTCTCTCTCTGGCAAATAAATAAATAAAATTTAAAAAAAAAGAAGTTTAACTCTAATGTAAGGAAATCTACAATTTTTTATTAGTGGTTTTCTGCTTCCATTCTGTTTTTAAATGGGGAAGATAAATATTACTACATTTTCTTTTAATTTTTAAAAAATCATTTCACTTTCTACATTTAGCTCTTAAATTCCTCTAGAATTTAGTTTGGTTTATGGTATGCGGTAAGGATCATGCATAAATCATTGAGAGAAGATCCCAAATAAAAGCAACATTTTAAGACCAAGATGTAGTCTCTCATTCTATGTAAATGAAATTCACTAAGAATCAAATGTCACAAAAAATTCAGAACAGGGCCAAAGATATAACATAGTGATCTGATCATGCAAATTTATTATTATTCAAATGCAAATTATTTACTAAACAAGCTTTCAAATCCTGAAGCATGTTGGAGAAAGTAATATAAGAGGCTCCTTGATATTCATTTATTCAGTGCATATTTATTGAGCACCTAGGTGTACCAGAAACTGTTCTTGATTGGGAAGCATCTGGAATTAACAATTGCTGTTTGAAGACACAGCACCAGCGTGGGTTGACTACAGAGTAGAAAAACATTGTCAAGTTAATATGTTTCATATGTTTGCAAGAAGCAACTCTTCCAAAGTATAACTAATTCAGAAACGCCTTATTATAGGACATAGCAATGTTATGAGGGAATACAGTGATGGAAGTTTCTGGCAAACTCTAAAAATTACTTAAAAGGGAGAGGGGAAGAGTATTATTTTATAAGGGCTTACTCAAAGATGATACTCTTTTTTATAATACTGTCATTAGAAAGTTATACTATATAGTGAGCTGGCAGTAATATCCCAAATGTAGAAAATATTCCGCAAAACTATCAAATTCCATTTGGGATTATCCACCCACATGTCTCAGTAGTCTATGTTCTTTTTTTGGTATCAGATTAGATCATCATCTTGACCCACTATGGAACCATCTTCACTGAATTATGCCTGGGGCTTATGCCCTTGGCATTTACTGAGGAATAGCTTTATGAAGTTCTTGGCTGCATTTGTCATTGAAATAAGGACACTGTCTAACAAATCACTCATCCCTTCTATGACAGTCCATCCAAAAGCTTTTCCTCCCTCTCTCCCTTTCTTCTCTCCACCCTTCTTTCATTTTCTTTCTTACTTTATGAAAGCAGTTGATTTTTAAAAATATTTTATTTTATTTGTCAGATTGAGAGAGAGAGAGAGAGAGAGAGAGAACAAAGCAAGGGGAGCAGTAGGCAGAGGAAGAAGCAGACTGTCTGCTGAGCAAGGAGCCCGATGCAGGACCCTGGGATCATGACCTGAGCCAAAGAGAGACACTTAACCAACTGAGCCACCCAGGCGCCCCAGAAAGCTGTTAATTTATATAAAGTTCTAATAACATTAACTACATAAAGCCATGCCCCTCCCATCTTGACTTCCTACTTTTTAAAAAAATAATTCCTTAGTTCTAATTTATTTTTGCTTTTATTTTCTTCCTAATTGTATTTTTTGGTAACAGATCACTTGCTCTGTTCATTCTTGCCAAATAATATTCTGATAAATTTCTCCTTCCTTGGTGCCATGATATCAGAAAGAACAGCAATGGCAGCAAGCTTTTACATTGTAAACCAGCGCAGATCAATGGCAGTGGTTGTCTGGAGGGCTGTGTTAAGAAGACATTGCTAATTGAGAGCTCTGCACTCAATTAGCAATGTCTGCTTTGAGCATGATATTAGAATGATATTAGAGACTGTTGGCGCTTTTACCAAATATTTGACATTTATGTCTTAAATAGGACACATGAAATTCTAATAACAAAAAAGCATAAATAAGTTAGTAAATTCCTTTCAGATTTATAAACCAATGTATATTAAGTTTCACTAGCCCCAATCCTTTTCCCAAAGAAGGAACATACCTATGTAAAATGAACAAAAAAATGAGGTTTTTAAACCTGACATAGAAATGAGGTCTTTTTCATAAATCTTACTTGCCCTGTTTTCATGACTAGTTAAGTTGGATTCCTTCCTAGAAGCAGAGATTTAAGAGACCTGATCCCTAAATCTCTCCTAGTGGCTTTTCAATATATGAAGGTTTACAACTAGAGATTCATTTCTGTAAATTATAAAATCTAGCTCTTAATGAATTCTTTACTAAAAGACAAATTGTCTTATGGAGGGGTAATACCTTAGCTCTTACCAGCTAAATAATTGGTTGGCTGCTAGTTAGGAAAGAAGTGGGAGATTTGGGGTAGAGGTGATAGGTTAAGAGGATATGAACACCATAAAAAGGAGGGACAACTGGGCAAAATTTTGCTTATTTCAGTCATGCCTAGCTTAATCCATCAGCTCATTTGAAAAAAGCACTGAGTATGCCCATAGATGCATTTTCTTTAAGTAAGCCCAATGTGGGGCTTTAACTCGTGACTCTGAGATCAAGCATCCCGAGATCAAGCATTATATGTTCCACGAACTGAGGCAGCCAAGCATCCCTATAGATGCATTATTATTGGCCCTAAATAATGAAGCACACAGTAATTTTCTAACAAGGAGAAGTAAACATACAGGCAACCATTAATGACATAAGTAACAAGTTATCATATGCAGATAGGGAATTCTTAAATTTTTAGTAAGTAATTTGTTATTCTACTTCTCTCAAATCCAAAAGACATATATCTAAGAGAAGCTTTTTTTTTTAAACTGGCATATTAGAAGAAATGCGGAATATGATTCATTCATTCATTCATTCACTGCATTCTGTGAATAAATTGACAAATATTTCCTCATGCTTTCAGAAGTCTGACACCATGCAATGCCATTCTGTATGCAAAAATAATGGAAGACACAGTTCCTGCTTCTGAGAAGGCTACATCTCATTTGGGAGATGAGCGATATATCCATGAAACAACCGGGGAAAAACACCAGGCTGGATAAAATCAAATGCTGGAATGTTTAATTCAGATTGCAAGCAGTATAGAAATTCAAAAGCAAGAAAGATAACACAAGGAGAGAAATCAAAGAGCAGTGACTTTGAAAGAGATTGCAAGAAGCTACCCTTCCTGTCTCAGGTGTCAGTGGTAAACTGTGGCCCTTTTCACCCGGGGAATGTCTGAAATCAAGACCGTGTGATATTCCACACTTGCCCTGGACAATTCCAGCACATTCTACTCTGAGCTCAGCTTAACCACCAGGGAAGGACTCTTGAAAGTTCCGAAATAATTCAAAGTGGGCCTGCCTGGGTGGCTTAGTCTGTTAAGCATCCGACTCTTGGTTTCGATTCAGGTCACAATCTCTAGGTCATGAGACTGAGCCCCACATGTGTCTCTAAACTTAGTACAGAGTCTGCTTGGACTTCTCTCTCTATCTCCCTCTGCCTCCCCCTCCCCTGTCCTGCTTGAGCACTCTCTCTCTTTCTCTTTCTAAAAAAATTAATTAATTAATTCAAAATTGGAAGAGCAAACAATTTTTATTCTTGGTGTACAAGTTCTTTGTGTTAAATTAGGAACTTCATCATTCTGGAGAAGGCATCAAGCATGAGTTATGGGCTTGGGTATAGCAGGTATAAATCTCAACCCAGACAAAAGTTACATTCATTTTTGCTCAAACTTAGGAAAACATTGATATAATCCCATAATCTAATATGCAGTACATATTCAAATGCACAAGCCAGTTGTTTGGCAGAATGTCCTTCAATTTGAGTTTTACCAATTTTTTCCTCAAAATTAGTAATTTTATGTTTTATAACTGAACTTATTTTCTATTTTATGTCCCTATCAGGCCAGTCCCTTGGGTATGACAACTGAACTGGCCATTTCAACTCCAAGTTTGAAGGCTTTATCATGAGACATTACATCTTTCACATGTTTCCTAAGCATCGCTGAAAGAAAATTTCAAAACTTCTGTCTTTAACAATATCCCAAAGAGCCTATGAAAGATGCTAACAGCATGGGTCCTTTCAAATGCACTATGTTGGTTGTTTCCCCCAGATCCCTTACCATTTCAGGGATAGCCTTGGCCCTATTCCTACATGTAAGTGAAAACAATCTAAGTCCACTGAAAATTTCACCACTTTTCTTCAGTTTATGACTGAGTTCTAGAGGTTTCTGAGGTGCTAAGTTGTCAGGATAGGAGGAGGCAAACCTCTATGAATTCACCTCTTCACACAGGTATCAACTGACATGTCATTGCCATGGTTGTCCTTAGGCCTTGGTTCATGAAGATCACTTTGAAGATTATCCACCTGGTCCTTTGTGGACTGCTGGCTCTTTCTTCTGCTTTCTTACATGTGGAAACAGGAGACTCAGTGAGTGAACCTAAAACCCTTTCTGTGTAGACTTTACTGACATGTGAGAACCCAAAGTGGGCAGAGCATTTCTCTGTATAAATCATGCACATGTCTATGCAGTCATCACTTCTCTTCCCCATTCCTGGCTCCCCAACTCCTCAGTCCAGAAAATCCTTTTCTAAGGAGCCAAGGAAATCTTGCATTTACTCAAGTCTTTTATGTAGACCAGTCTTTCTCACAGTGTGATCCCAGGACCAGAAGCATCAACATCACCTAAGGACTTGTCAGAATGCAAATCATCTTCTCTTTTAGCTAATCCTGTTGAATCAGAAACTCTTAGAGTAGGCTCTAGTAATCTTTGTTTTAATAAGCTTTCCAGGTGATTCAGGTGCAGGATAAAGTTTGAAAACCACTGATCTTTACCTTGCCCTGACTTCTTTTTCTTCCCCTAACACTATTGTTCTGAAATTTTAACACAGATCAGAATTACCTGGAGGGCTTTATATTTATTTATTTATTTATTTATTTATTTTTAAAGATTGTTTTATTTAGAGAGAAACACAGCCAGAGAGGGAACACAAGCAGGGGGAGTGAGAGAGGGAGAAGCAGGCCTCCCACAGAACAGGGAGCCTGATGTGGGACTCGATCCCGGGTCTCCGGGATCATGACCTGAGCTGAAGGCAGTCGCTTAACCAACTGAGCCACCCAGGCGCCCCTACCTGGAGGGCTTTTTAAAACAGATTAATTCCTGAGACAGTAGATCTAGGAGAGGCTTTAGAATTTGCATTTCTACCAAGTTCCTAAGCGATGTTGATGTTGCTGGTCTGGGGAATATATTTCAAAGAATCATCACCTCAGAGGTCTTAATTCCGTAATTATCAATTTTCTTCCTTCTATCACTCCCAATTGGATTTATCTAATTATTATTGCTACCGTAATAAAGCATCTTTTGTGGAATCTACTTATGTATAGTTATTTCCAATCCAGAACCGTGGATCGCCAACTAGACATGGGCGTATACTAATGTTTTTCAAAGCCAAGGTCTGATGTTAGGCCAACAGTGCTTAAAATTTTTCCTTCTCAGTCCCTCTCCAATTCAAAGGCTCCCATACCTATTCTTTCTGTAAAATATCTGCAAGATTCAGAACGAGGAAAAAAAAAACCCACTGTTTATCTTGTAAGCTCTGCTTTTCAAATAGCAGATCAGAGTTCCATTGGCTCCTTCCCAGAACCCAGAGATTGAGCAAATATGATTCCTGGGCAATACAGAAGAGTCCGAGAAAAGGGACTGGACAAGAAAGTCAGGGACAAAGGAGTGAGAAAATGCTTTGAGAGTCAGTTATTATTTCTTTGAGGTGAAGACTCTTTGTCATGGTTTGGGGCTATAGGGAAAGTAATTTAATCCCATGAAATCTTGCAGTCATTTTTGGTTTCAATATCCCCAGACTTGAGAATAGAAAGTGGCCACCACCTCTCCTTCCTGCTTAGCTGTATTTAAATCCATTTCTTTGCCTGAAGCATCATCAGGGTCCCCAAAGCCCTTGATCCCATTTATTTTTTGCTCTCTATCTGGCCTCTTAAAGAGATAAAAGGTCTGTTTTTGCTTAATTATCACAGAACAATGACTTTCAGCCTGCAGGGCGCAGCTATGCCCTCAGCTGGCCAAGGCACCACTCCAGAGAACACTCATCCTACATTGGATCTTATTTTTTTTTTAATTTTTTAAATGAAATTCTATTTTGTTAGGTAGCCCACTTGGTTCTGGATGAAAGTACTGACCAAAGAACATGTTGAATATTTGTTACCATAATTTTTTGGATGGTTCGCATCATTTATTAATACTTCCAGACATTGCTATTATTAAGATAGTCCTAAGGGTTCCCAGCACATAAATAGGACGTTTTCACTTAAGCAGAGTTGCAAAGACTTTTCTGCTGAAACAACACTCCCATTGCCACCATGGTGATGGGTGCAGATTTCTTTCCTTACACTTGTGTTCCAACAGAATAAGGTTATTTGTGTTCTTCAAATACTTGCTGTGATTTCTTCCTCCATCTTTTTACTCTTCCTAACATGAAACACGGCACCTCGTACTTCATAGCCACTCAATAACTCTTGATTTGAATCAAATTAAAATAAGATAAATAGTAGAAATTTCCAATTTCTAGTTGGCATAAGTGAAGCCAACCATAACAAAACAATAATAACAAACCACAGAGAAGAACATGAAATAAAGAAGGAATGATGTCAGGCAATGAATCTATGAGGAATAACTGTCAAGTACAGTAATATGTGGACCAGGCATGGGAGCACAGCAAGAACGGCACGCACCTTGACAGACGTTGCAGAGCCCACGGAGGTCTTCAAGGTAGTTGCCTCAGGCTGAGGGTCAAACCATTATTCACTTTCTTATTGACAAAAGAAAAGTTCTGTTGGTTTGACAGGGTGAAGGTAGGGTTTGGGAGTGCCCCAAGCATGGTTCAACACCATAAAGAAGCAGGAGAGGAGGGACCAAAGGGTCATCCGTGAGGACCTGCCATCTTTGCTAGAATGATGGGATAGTTTGATGGGATAGTTGAGTGAACATACATGATAATCGGCTCAGCTGCTGTTTATAGATAAAGAAGATAACCAGCAACAATAATCACTAAATCGTCATTCAAAAAAAAATTATTACATAGAAGAGATAGGTGAACTTTCTGCTCAACCCAAAGGTAGCTCCAGAACATTAGAATTTGAGAACATGCAATATAGACATAAACATAGAGAGTGTGATAAAGTCCTAAACCCGAGCTACCTTCTCTCTACTCAGGTCTTGAGCCCTTATCACACAACCTTGTGTGAATAATTGGTCTAGAATTAGTTCCAAAGTTGAGTAGCAATCAGAAAGCTGGCCACGAAGAAAAAGGTACTTATGAAGCAAAAATCAAATAAAAATAATTCAGCAGATAAAGAGTATGCCACGGGGAATGTTTCTTCCTGATATCAAATACGTTAAGGAAAATGTGATCTCTAGAAATACAAAGTCAAATGGGAGATAAAAGTGTTCATATATAAGGTGAAAGAAGATGAAGAGTGAGCAGTCAAAGCTTTGGAAAGAGTGAAAGGAAAGTAAAACCATTATAGATACAGAAGCAACAAGAGAAGCAGCAAGAGTTAATAAGTGAAAGGAAGACAGGAGAGAGAGCCAGACAGAAAATAAAAATGTGAAAGAACATATTTAAAGAGACTCTGAGACAAAAAAGAACACACAAAAGACTGTGGGAAGCTACTTCTTGTTCTATTAGAAGAAAAGGACAAATTAAAGAGAAAAGTACTAACTGAATAATAAGAAAGGGTTTGTTTGGTGGACAGCAAAGACTCGTATTTCCTCACCTCACCTTCTTCAGGTCTCTGCTCAAATTTCACATCAGTAAGGTTTTCCCTGGTGGCCATATTTAAAATATCCACCTCAGGTCTATTTTTCCTCCCTACTTTATTTTTTTCGGTGTAATACCTGAAATAAAAAATTACCTGCAATGGGATTAACAGCAGCTGGTCGCCAGATAGTCAAGCCATGATTAAAGCTTGGAATTTTCGGCCCCATCCCACATTCTCCAAGGAGGGAAAAGGGGCTGGAAATGGAGTTAATGATTAATCACGCCTATGTGATGAAGCTCCCCTAAAAGTCCCAAAAGTATGGGATTTAAAGCACTTGCAGGTTGGTAAAGATGTGGAGGTTCTGGGAGAGGGAGCACCTTATTCTTCCCACAGCTCCCCCCACCCCGCCCCTCATCTTCTGTCTATTCATCTGTATCCTTTATTGTGTCCTTTTATAATGAAGTGCTAAATAAAGTAGTAAACAGTAAGTAAACTGTTTTTCCTGAGTTCCGTGAGCCACTGTAGCAAATTAATTGAACCTAAGGAGGAGGGCATGGGAACCTTTGATTTATGGCCAGTCAGAAGCACAGGTGATAGTTGGATTTGGGACTGGCATCTAAGGGTGGCCATGGTCCCCTGGAACTGAGCCCTTAACCCACAGGATCCGACACTACCTCCAGGTAAACAGTGTCGGAACGGAGTTAAGCTATAGGATCCTCAGGCGGTGTCGCAGAAATGCTTGCTGTGGGGACCTGTCCTGCCCCATGTCCGGTGTCAGAAGCCCTGAGAGCATGGCAGTGGTGCCAGAGGGAAGGAGACACGGGAGAAGTGGGTGTGTTCACATGTATTGTGAGGTCGACAACACCTATGGAAAGAATGAAAATGTAAGATAACAATGTATTTGCAGGAGGGGAGAAGTTGGAGTACAC
>PITA01026807.1:0-22051 GCA_004023965.1 Spilogale gracilis
GACCGAGGGGGCAGGGCCCAAATCTAAACCCAGGGCTCCGGACTCTAACTCTGTGTTCTTTCCACCACCCCCTCCCCACCCCACTGCCTTTCCTTCTACCTAATTTATGAAGTGGAAAGCAATTCCAAACGAATGCACAACCCCTGGCTTTTTATGTGTGTTTGCTCCTGATGGTTTGCTTGGTTACACCCCGCAGCCGTCCCCTCTCCCGCGTGGGCTTGGCAGTGGGCAGGGAATCGGCCAGAGCGGGCGGCGAGACCTCGCTTCTGCTCAGTCAGGGATGGCCTCCTGCCGGAGGGGGAGTACCATGAATAGCTTTTACTGTGAAAGCGGTTTTTGGAAACCAAGCTCCTTTACTGTCAGGAACACTGAAAGCAGACCCTTTTGTGCTGGGGGTGGGGAGAGGGGCAGTGTGGTGGCCCATTCATCACTCGACCCGCCCTTCCCTGGCCTCCGCCTCCCCTCTACTGTATGCTGCAGGTGGCCGCCAGCTTTCCCTTGGGATGAGCTGTGAGTTCAGGTGCCTGCAAAGCCCTGGGGTCCTGGGGCAGGGGGGGCTCCCTGATCCACCCTAATCCTGCCCTGGTGCTCTCTGGACCCCGTGGGGATGACGCCCCATCCATGTCACAGCCCTTACTACTCCTTGGTGTTGCTTCTCAGACGGTGAGCACCTGCCGGGGCTTTTTTGCTGTCTGTGTTTGTGTCCCCGAGGCACCCAGTGTGTGTCTGCAGCAGACACTCCGTCTGTGTTTGACGAAGGAGAAAATCAACGAATACGACCCTAGACTCCACCCCCGACCATTTTGCCGGAGAAGTAAGGCACCGCACTTGAAGGAGCGAGGGGATGGCAGGAGATACAGGCTCATAAGGCTTCCTGCTTATGGAGCGAGGGTCCCTCCTGGGACAGAGGAGATGAAGAAGGCATCTTGGGAGGGCAGGAACATCAACTGGCCTGGAGGGACAGCCCTTTGTGCCAGGAGTTAGGAGAGGGGAGAGCAGGGGTCGTGGCGGGTGGTGAGTCAGGGTGTGGGGTCCTCGCTGGGAGGGGAAGAGGAGGGAAGAGGGGCTGAATGGCAGGGCTGAGGTTGGCTGGGGCGCCCCAGGGGGCAGCCTGGCTGAGGCCGGCAGATGCGTGGCTGCAGAGGCCCAGGGCAGGATGGTAGGCCCTCATGCTGATGTCCATGCCTGAGCAAGGATGGGGTGGACCAGAGAAGGCGGAGAGGCCAGAGAAGCAGAGACAGCTTGAAGGGAAGAATCGATAAGATTGACGAGTCCCCATAAGTGCATCCCAATGATACTTAGTTTTCATAACTTGACAACTATATGTTTTATTCCCGGGGAAACTGGTTCCATTGTTCTCTTTCAGGATCCTTCCTGCAGAAGCCCTTGTCGGTGTTCTGTGAAGCAGCCAGAGACTCCTGGGGACACAGAGCCCGGGCCCCGGCTGGTGTATGTAAGGGGCCCCCGTCCACGTCTGCAGAGACTGTCCCGGCACAGTTTCCATTCGCTCACAGCTGAGCGTGCGGACAGTTATCCCGCAGACAGATGGCAGGATGGGGGCGGGTAGCCCACAGTTCCCTTCTTCATACCCCAGGATGGGACGAGTCCCTGGAGAGCTGCCCTGCTCTCCGTCTCCCTGTGGACCACAGTCGGTGTTTCCGTGGCTGGGGGAGCACAGACTGTCAGGTGGGGCAGACCTCCTGCGCTCGGCACAGCTGCCGGGGGGCTTCAGGCACCCCTGCTCACAACCACAGCAGAGCAGCAGGGAGAGCTGTGGCTGGCCTCCCCCACCCGGCTGCCACTCCTGTCCCCCGACATGGGATTCGCCCTCATTCCTCATCATCAGCTTGTCTTTTGCCTCCCCGCCGCCTCCCGCCCCTGAGGTTTTGGAAGCATCGCTTCGTTTCCATGCATGGAAGGAAGGCGAGGGAAGACAAGTGCGATCTGTGGGGAGTGGCTGATCCTCACTGTGCTAACCCCTGCCAGCAGCTTGAGAAGGGGCCTGGGTGACCCCTTCCTCTGTCGCCGGATCCAAAGACAGCCCAGAGAGACCCACCCTGGCCAGGTGTAGAGCTTGAAGCCGCCTGCTGGCCTGGGTCTCGGGAGCCTGAAGCAAAGGCAGAGCCACCCACCCTAGGATTCCAACGCTCCTGGCCCCCGCAAACCTGCCCCAGGCCTCTTCTGCAAGCTGCTTGTTGCTCCGTGTGTGGGCAGGGCGCGGCGGCGGGTGTGTTGGTGGGTGCTGTCCTGTTCCCGCTCTGGGGTCCCCACACACGGTCTCTGCCTTTGCTCTCGTGCTTGGCATTTGATCTCCTGCATGTTCGGCCGTCAGCCCCCTTTGGTTCAGACGAGCTGTGGGGCTGGAGGCTGGTCCCTCAGGGGCCTGCAGAGTCCTGCTTCCCCTTGGAGGGCCCCCCTAAGCCTGTAATCCCCATGGTCAAGGGGCCAGGTCTGTGCCTTCTCCCCATATCAACCCAGCCGGCCCTGCCTTTGGTCTCTCCGGTGTATGCACGAGGATTTCTGGTAACATCCCTGAGCCGCAGGTGCACGGGGCTTGTACCTGAGACTAAAGAAGCCCCTGGCGGGAGTCCCTCTTCCATCGTGGGGCTCTGGGGTTTGAAAGGTGCAGCCGTGTGGAACAGGGTCCTCGCTGCCTGGCAGGTAGGGGGGCATGGTGCTCGGACCTGGCTGGTCTGGGTGCTGGGGGCCGCCCTCGCAGGGCAGCTGGGAGGTCTCCTCTTCCTCATGAAGTGCTTCCCGCATGTGGGGCCATCCGCCCGTGCTGGCCCTCAGTCATCGTCCACGGGTACAGCCTCCCACCGGTGCTGAGTGTGGGGATGTTTTAGACAGAGGGGAACAGAGGACGTCCGAGCCCTGACTGCATTTGAGATTCTCATTCCATTTGCCAATTTCGTTTTTAGTCAAAATCCATTTTCCATCCTAATTTTTATTTTATGTGTGTTGTTATAAATGGAGGGGAAACAAGACTGCCTTGTCAGGATGATTGAAACTTCCATGAGATGAAGCCAGTGCCTGAGATACTGTCCAGCCAGAGAACAAAGAGAAGGAGAGAAGGGCACAATTCTTTAGCTATCAGCCTTGGGAATGTGGTTAGGACCACTGCCAGAATCACGGCAAAGGGGACACTTTTGACATTCTGTGTGTTTTCTTATATTTTAAAAAATGGCATGGTTACTTGAAAGCCAGTGACAATTTCTTGCAGACTTAATGACAGTCGGGTGAATTTCTGTTACAGCATGACATTGAACGGCAGAGAGCCCGTGCCTGAGACTCACACCGTCAAAGCTATTCAGCGGACTAGTTCTCAACATGAAGACAGTTTAGAAAGTGATGCAAGTAATTATTGTATGCGCTACTTTGAGGTCTGCTACTTCTGTTTTTTTTAAACCTCGGAAACACTATATTCCCTGGGTAGTTATGTGAACAGGTCATATGTTTGCGTCTTCGGTTGCTCGTATGTGGCCTGGGCAGTGTTGACTTGAATGCTTAAAATAATAAAAGGAATAACTGAGACATGGGATGTGTCTACCAGAATTTAACTAATACAGAGCCATTGAGTCTTCCCCTGGGCGATGTCAACTGACAGAAATAACCTCGTTAGAGCTATGACTTTGGAAGCTGCTGGCGGCATGAAAGTTCCCGGCCCACCCCTCCCCCAGGCTCTGATGGAGTAACTCAGAACTCCTCCTCTGATGTTAGCACAGGGAGCCCTGAGACGGTTTCTTACGGTGGTTCCCCTCGAGCCTCTGTCATCAATCCAAAAGCGTATGCATGGCAGTCTTCCTGCACCCAGCCCTTAGACACGCTCTCGGAACCACAGAGCACACTCTGCGAGGGCCCTGAGTGTCACCTGCACCGGTAACTTTGAAGCACACCACAGGACATCAGCTCCAGTTTCTACACCCAGGAATGATGTTGGCGATATGGAGAGAAGCCTGGAGTTTTGTTGCTTTTACCCGTGCCTCTGGTTCTAGCAGGGCGTTGGAGCTAGGGCTGTGTAGGACATAGTGTTAAGGACACGGATATTGTTTGTGTGTTACGTACGAGGGCGCATTTAATGCTAATGAAGTGGTTCACCGTAGATGTGGTCAGTGCGCCCCTGGCAGGGCTGGAGAAGCTGGGCTGCCAGACTGTGAAGGGATGGGCGTCTTCTGTTCCCATGTCCCCAGCATTTGGTTAGATGTCTCCCCAGTACTAAGCACTTGATGAGATGGAAAAGAGGGAAGGAGGGAATGAATGAATGAAGTCTTAGAGCCAGGCACAAGCTCATAAAGAACCAGTGGAAACAGACTGCAAAAGTTCCAGCGGGGAGAGAGATGGGAGCTTGTAACTACTGTGTCAGAGGAGACACTTTCTAGTTCCTATGATTTAACTGAGTTAGGGCCAACATGATGGCTAAGGAATACAGCCTTGCTCGTGAGTGGTGTGCAAATGTCTTCCTGATGTAAGTTCCTCCGGGATATAAGGCAAGAAGACAAGTCAGAAGCGCACAGGCATTTTGGGGGTGTACCGTCTCAAATTGTTAGTCTCATTCATTCCCAGCCTGTTGAAGCCGAGGGCCATAGGTCTGAGATTGGCAGGGGAGCAGCAGGAGGTTAACGAGGGAGGACTCAACAAGGGCAGGATCATCAGGAAGAAGGAAAGGAGCAAGCTAGACCCAGAAGGGTTCTGGGAAAGAACTTGGCTAGGTGTGAAACTCCTTCCACCTTATCTCCTCTTTCCCAAAACACACAAGCAGGCGGACAGAAGCTGGGGCTCCCGTTTTGCCTTCTCTTGTGAGAGCGGTTAACTGCGCCAGCTGTCATGTCTGTGGAGGAGTGGGGGCTCTCATGCAGAGGCGTGCACCAGCTCACCGCCCGAAATACTTGGGACGCCCTTCAAACATGAACATTCCTGGCCCTTAGCGCCAGGAATTCTGACCGGGCTGGAGCCTGGGAATCTGATTTTTAAGAAGCTGATGAGGGGCGCCTGGGGGGCTCAGTTGGTTGAGCGACTGCCTTCGGCTCAGGTCATGATCCCGGAGACCCTGGATCGAGCCCCACTTCGGGCTCCCTGCTCGGCGGGAAGCCTGCTTCTCCCTCTCTCACTCCCCCTGCTTGTGTTCCCTCTCTGGCCATGTTTCTCTCTGTCAAAGAAATAAAAAATCTTAAAAAAAAAGAAAAAAAAGAAGCTGATGAATCACAGACCTGCACCTTTGGAACAGATAATATTTTATATGCTAATGATAATAATAAAGGAAGCTTCCTAGAGTATCCTTATGGCTAGCCGGGTCTGGAAACCACTTATTTAATGGAGGACCACACTCTGCAGAACCTGTCTCTTCTCCGCACCAGGTGTGTTCACCCTCTTCCATCGGGCTGAGCGGTGCCGGCGGCCCCCAGGCTGTCACGGGGCCGTGTGTGGGGCTGCGGGTCGCAGTGGAGAGCCCACTACCCGTGAGCACAATTCCTCAGGGATCGCTCCACCTCTCTGCCCGTCCTGGGAGACATTCATTTTCCAAGGCCCTTTGCTTTTAAGTAGTAGACTGGGCTGCTCAGGGCTTGCCCTCGGGGCCAGCTCCGGCAGACTGGTTGTCCTCGTGGTCCCGGAGGACTGTTCTTTCCCCCATTACTGTTCATCATGGAGACCAGACAGCACTCTTGCCTGCTACCAAGAGCTTTCTCCTGCACAGGGTTGAAATTCCCTCCAGATCACATCTCAGGCAAATGTTTGCATTTCTTCTTATGGCCCATTTATTCAACCCATTGTGACTACTCATCTGAATCTTATTGGGCCTTATGACATCTAATTCCTTTATTTTCTAGGGAAACTCAACACAGACTGAGGAAAGAATTCAATCAAGAAGACCTGTCCGTTAAAGCAAAGCTTAGGACCAGGACCGGCCCACCACTCTCGCTGCCTGACTTCAGACTTGAGTCATAAGAAAGTGTTCGTCGATTTAATACGGTCACCGTTGAAACGAGCCTTCTTTCCTCCGTACCTGTAACCTGACTCTCGTGGGCCCCTGGCCAAACGTTCTCTACTCTGAAGGCAGCTCTTACGTGCTCTGATGGATCTTCCTGCAATGTTTTCACAACCCGAGATGTTTTTGGCACGTTTACCTCATCTGTTGTTTTTCTAGTCTAGAGCATCTTTTCAGAAGAAGGGCAGTTGGTTCCACTTGCTTGGAGGCAGATGAGCTGCCTGGTGAATGGAGCAGGCCTGGGAGCCCTGGGCTGTGGCCGTCCCGCCCCGGGCTGGATGCTTCCATGTCCCTGCGGGGAGTTCTCGTGGTCCCAGGATTTGGGGTCCAGCAGCTGGCCTCAGATAAGGGAATGAAAACTTCATCTCCTGGCCCTGTGCTAAAGGCCACCGGAAATCTTGTAGGAGCAGAGAAAGGGGTGAGGCACCTCGCCGCTGCAAAGACATCATTTTGTTAATCTCCCCAACAGTCCCAGGATCTCGCCTCTTTAGGAGATGAGGCGATGCGCGCTCCGTAAGTGCAGTGACATAGGCTTGTCAAAGCTCCTGCTTCGGTATCCGTTAGTCGGGGCCTGGACCTCACCGGTCAGTACCCTTTGGATATTTCACTTAATTCATGACCTAATACTTGATTCCATCCGTTAAGTAGCGTCATGTAAAGAACTGAATGTGGTAATGTATGTGAATCACACAGTTCAGCGCCTGGCAAACCACAGGACTCAGGAAATGCTAGCCATAGTGTTTTAAGAGCCACCGACCAAGGCACAGCCCTAACAAGTGGCATCTGTTGGATTTCAAATAAGAAGAGGTAACGTTTACGGCACATTTTCTCTGTGTCAGGTACCATGGTAGTTATTATGTAAGGATGATTTTATTTCATATTTAAACCACTGATGAAGTAGGCATTACCATTATCCGCATTTTGAAAATGAGGAAGCTGAGATTTTAGAAAACTAAACAGCTTGCCTGAAGTCACCTTAGAGCTAAGAGTCTGTGCCCAGCCCTCCAGAGCCCTGGTAAACGACCTCCCCTCAAAACCAGGGGCCGTCCCTGAAGGAAATTCCATGGCCTCCCCACCCTTGTGCTGCCCTATCGTTGTTTACCCGAAACTCACTGGTCTCCACAAGAGGTGAGAGAACTAAGCTCATCGCGGCGGTTCCTGACGTTTGCTCCGTGTCGGTCGCCAGGCAGGACATGGGCTGTTAACACTCGTGTTCTGCATTTTCGTGCCCTCCAGGCCCGTCGTTAGAATTACATATTCTTGAGTTGTAGCTCATTCATGGTGTCCTAGTGAACATTAAAAGGTGAGATGATTTTTCACTGTTTGACACATTTCTATCCATAAGCATCCTTTCCTCCTTATGTGTCAGTGCGTGCGGTTGACACACTCTGGTTGGGAGCTGTAAATGTCACCGAATAAACACACCCAGAGAGCGTGAGGCACTGCTACACGTGGGAGAGGGATGGTGAGCGCCGTTGTGAGACAGTGAATAACAAAATCAATATGAAGTCCTCGCAGCAGATGGCCCAGCCCTTGTCCCCTAGGGACTGGCGAGGACGACTTCGGGTTTACCAGAGTCTGAAATTTCTTTCTGACTCGAAGTGTGCTTGTGGCAGTTTTCATCCACTAGTTCTGGTCCTGACTTGAGAAGATACGGAGATAACGAACCCCTCTTTTCCTGACAGGTTGTTGTTAATGATAGGTTTCCCCTGAGCCTTCTCTTTCTAGCAAACAGTTTTGGTTTTCTTAACTATTCCTCTAAGGAAACCCTGGTTCTCCCACATTCGTCATTGTTCTGTTCCGTGGGACATTATGGATGTCCTCAGCATCCCCAGTATTGTCTGTTCAGTCCTCTACCAGCTTTCTCCCGTGAGGAAGTCATGCAGCCCCCCTAGAATCTCAGGGCCATACAACACAAATTCTCATTATTCGCCAACATTCTCTCCCAGTATTTTAAGCTCTTTCCCTACATAGTTCATTCAGCCATTGGGAGCTTGTTGTATAATGTGAGGTTGGTATTGAATTTTATTATTATTTTTTTTACTTGTGGATAATGACTATGTTAACACACTCGCATGGCTTGTAATACCTGCTCTATTATAGCCCAAGAAATTACACATGAGTGAGTGTGGGACTGCATTTGTACAAGTGTTCTCTCTGTTCAATGCCATTGTTTTATAATAATTCTTAATATCTGAAGGGAAAGCATCTCGCCCTCACATTTCTCCCTCCCTCTCTCTCTGTGTGTGTGTGTGTGTGTGTGTGTGTGAGAGAGAGAGAGAGAGAGAGAGAGAGAGTGAAATGATGTTTTATTTCAAAGAGTTTGAGAAATGAAAAAATAAAGAATTTACAGTATGGACCCAACTTGTACACCTGGAATAAATCACATATGGCCATTGTGTATCTATTTAATCTGATATTGGCATCTCTTTGTTAATATAACTTTAGAATATTTACATCAACATTTCATAACATCAGTCTGCAATTTTCCTGTCTTTCTTTACCAGGTATAGGTTACACTGCTGTATTCTTGTCTAGAACTTCCAGAGCTATTCTTGAACTTTTTATATTTGATCTCACTTTTAGAATTAATTTGTCAAGTTCCACAAAAAATACTACTGGAAGAACCTTCTTAATTTCATTTTAAAAAACCTTATGTGTCCTTACTGATTTTATTTTTCAAGTTTGCTTTGCTGTTTCTCTGATCTGGAGCATGCTTTCAGAAGATGTGAGATTTTGGTTTTTATACTTTTACTTTCTCCATCTCAGCTTGTCCTGACTCCTGCCTCCCCTTGGAGCTTACGTGGTTCTTTCCTACCAGAGCCCAGAACTGAAGGGGCATTTACACTTGTTCGCTCCAGATTCTATTCAAAGCAATCACCGAATGAATGATTTACTTGGCTCAAGACCTATTAGCTCAGCTGTATTCCATTTCACATCTCAAGTATGAATTGTCATCTTGGCTCTTTCCACAGTTTGGCTATTGTGGGCATTGCTGCTATGAACATGGGGATGCATATGGCCCTTCTTTTCAGTACATCTGTATCTTTGGGGTAAATACCCAGTTGTGCAATTGCTGGGTCATAAGGTAGTCCTATTTATAACTTTTTAAAGTAATTTTTATTTTTTCCATAGCCCAGCCACCCTAACGCCCACCCGTCGTAGCAGCCCTCAGTTTGTTTTCTGAGATTAAAAGTCTCTTATGGTTTGTCTCCCTCCCTTGTCTCATCTTCTTTCATTTATTCCCTCCGTACCTCCCACAGTGCCCCACACTGCATCTCAAATTCCTCATATCAGAGTGATCATATGATAATTGTCTTTCTCTGGTTGACTTATTTCACTCAGCATAATACCCTTCCATTCCATCCATGTTGTTGCAAATGGCAGGATTCCATTCTTTTCGACAGCTGCATAGTATTCCATTGTATATATACCACTTCTTCTTTATCCATTCATCTTTTGATGGACATCTAGGCTCTTTTCATAGTTTGGCTGTTGTGGATATTGCTGTTATAAACATTTGGGTGCACATGCCCCTTTGAGTCACTACATTTATATCATTAGGATAAATACCCTGATGTAGTAGTGTGATTGCTAGGTCATAGGGTAGCTCTATTTTCAACTTTTTGAGGAATCTCCATACTGTTTTCCAGGGTGGATGCACCAGCTTATATTCCCACCAATAGTTTAGGAGGGTTTCCCTTTCCCCACATCCTTGCCAACATCTGTCATTTACTGACTTGTTATTTTTAGCCACTCTGACTTGTGTGAGGTGGTATCTCACTGTGGTTTTGGTTTGTGTTTCCCTGAGGCAGAGGGATGTTGAGCACTTTTTCATGTGTCTGCTGGCCATTTGAATATCTTTGGAGAAATGTCTGTTCCAGTCTTCTGCCCATTTCTTGATTGGATTATTTGTTCTTTCGGTGTTGAGTTGATAAGTTCTTTATAGATTTTGGATACTAGCCCTTTATCTGATATGTCACTTGCAAATATCTTCTCCCATTCAGTCGGCTTTCTTTTGGTTTTGTTGACTATTTATTTTGTTGGGCAAAAGCTTTTGATCTTGATGAAGTCCCAAGAGTTCATTTTTCCCTTGCTTCCCTTGCTTTTGGGGATGTTTCTAGGAAGAAGTTGCTGTAGCTGAGGTCAAAGAGTTTGCTGCCTGTGTCCTCCTCAAGGATTTTGATGGATTCCTGTCTCACACTGAGCTCTTTCATCCATTTTGAGTATATTTTTGTGTGTGGTATAAGGAAATGGCCCACTTTCATTCTTCTGCATGTAGCTGTCCAATTTTCCCAACACCATTTGTTGAAGAGACTATCTTTTTTCCACTGGATATTCTGTCCTGCTTTGTCGAAGATGAGTTGATCATAGAGTTGAGGGTCCATTTCTGGGCTCTCTATTCTGTTCCATTGATCTGTGTGTCTGTTTTTGTGCCAGTACCATCCTGTCTTGATGATTACAGCTTTGTAATAGAGCTTGAAGTCTGGAATTGTGATGCCACCAACTTTGTTTTTCTTTTTCAACATCCCTCTGGCTATTTGGGGTCTTTTCTGGTTCCATATAAATTTTAGTATTATTTTCTCTATTTCCTTGAAAAAAAAGGATGGTATTTTGATAGAGATTGCATTAAATGTGTAGTTTTCTCTAGGGAGCTTAGACATTTTCATAGTATTTGTTCTTCCAATCCATGAGCATGGGATGTTTTTCCATTTCTTTGTGTCTTCTTCAGTTTCTTTCATGACTACTTTATAGTTTTCTGAGTACAGATTCTTTGCCTCTTTGATTAGGTTTATTCCTAGGTATCTTTGGGTACAATTGTAACTGGGATTGACTCCTTAATTTCTCTTCTATCTTGCTGTTGGTGTATAGAAATGCAACTGATTTCTGTGCATTGATTTTATATCCTGACACTACTGAATTCCTGTATGAGTTCTAAAAGTTTTGGAGTGAGAGTTTAAAAAGAGTGAGAGTTTGACTTCTTCTTTGCTGATTCAGATGATTTTTTTTTCTTTTTTTCTTTTTGTCTGATTGCTAAGGCTAGGACTTCTAGTACTATGTTAAATAGCAGTGGTGATAGTGGACATCCCTGCCCTGTTCCTGACCTTACGGGAAAAGCTCTCAGTTTTCCCCATTGAGAATGATATTCACTGTGGGTTTTTCATAGAAGGGTTTTGTGATACTGAGGTATGTACCCTCTATCCCCACACTGTAAAGAGTTTTGACCAAGAAAGGATGCTGTACTTTCTCAAATGCTTTTTCAGCATCTACTGAGAGCATCATATGGTTCTTGTTCTTTCTTTTATTAATGTACGGTATCACATTAATTGATTTGCAGGTGTTGAACCAACCTTGCAGCCCAGGAATTAATCAAACTTGTCATGGTGAATAATCCTTTTCATATACTGTTGGATCCTATTGGTTAGTACCTTGATGAGCATTTTTGTACCCATGTTTAGGAAGGATATTGGTCTGTATTTCTCCTTTTTGATGGGGTCTTAGTCTGGTTTTGGGTTCAAGGTAATGCTGGCCTCATAAAATGAGTTTGGAAGTTTTCCTTCCATTTCTGTTTCTTGGAACAGGTTCAGGAGAATAAGTATTAATTCTTCTTTAAATATTTGATAGAATTCCCCTGGGAAGCTGTCTGTCCTTGGACTCTTGTTTTTTGGGAGTTTCTTTGATGACTGCTTCCATCTCCTTACTGGTTATCAGTCTGTTCAGGTTTTCTGTTTCTTCCTGGTTCAGTTTTGGTAGTTTAGAGGTCTCTAGGAATGCATCCATTTCTTCGAGATTGTCAGATTTGCTGGGTTATAGTTGCTCATGATATGTTATTAAAATTGCTTGTATTTCTTTGGTGTTGGTTGTGATCTCTCCTCTTTCATTCATGATTTTATTAATTTTGGTCCTTTCTCTTTTCTTTTTGATAAGTCTGGCCAGGGGTTTATTGGTCTTGTTAATTCTTTCAAAGAACAAGCTCTTAGTATTGTTGATCTGTCCTACTGTTCTTTTGGTTTCTATTTCATTGATTTCTGCTCTGATCTTTATTATTTCTCTTCTCCTGCTGAGTTTAGGCATTCTTTGCTGTTCTTTCTCCAGCTCTTTTAGGTGTAGGGTTAGTTATGTACTTGAGACCTTTCTTGTTTCTTGAGAAACACTTGTATTGCTATATACTTCCCTCTCAGGACTGTCTTTGTTGTGTTCCAAAGATTTTGAACAGTTGTGTTTTCATTTTCATTTGTTTCCATGAATTTTTAAAATTCTTCTTTAATTTCCTGCTTGACCCATTCATTCTTTTTATTTTTTAAAGATTTTATTTATTTATTTGACAGAGAGAAATACAGCTAGAGAGGGAACACAAATAGGGGGAGTGAGAGAGGGAGAAGCTATGTGGGGCTCAGTCTTGGGTCTCCAGGATCATGACCTGAGCCGAAGGCAGTCGCTTAACCAACTGAGCCACCTAGAGGCCCCATGACCCATTCATTCTTTAGTAGGATTCTCTTTAGCTCCAGGTATTTGAGTTCTTTCCAACTTTCCTCTGGTAGTTAAGTTCTAGTTTCAAAGCATTGTGGTCTGAAAATATGCAGGGAATGATCCGAGTCATTTGGTACTGGTTGAGACCTGATTTGTGACCCAGGATGTGATCTCTTCTGGAGAATGTTCCATGTGCATTAGAGAAGAATGTGTATTCTGTTGTTTTCCCATGGAATGTTCTGAATATTCCTGTGGTGTCCATTTGGTCCAGTGTGTCATTTAAAGCTTTCATTTCCTTGTCAATCTTATACTTAGATGATCTGTTTCTTGTGTGTAGGGGCTGTTAAAGTCCCCTACTATTATTGTATTATTGTTGATGTGTTTCTTTGATTTAGCAATTAATTGGCTTATGTAATTGGCTGCGCCCATGTTAGGGGCATAGATAAGTAAAATTGTTAGGTCTTCTTGTTGGACAGACCCTTTAAGTATGATATGGTGTCCTTCCTCATCTCTTATTATAGTCTTTGGCTTAAAATCTTATTTGTCTGATATAAGGATTGCCACCATGACTTTCTTTTGATGTCCATTAGTATGGTAAATTGTTTTCCACACCTTCATTTTAAATCTGGAGGTGTCTTTGGGTCTAAAATTAATTTCTTGGAGACAGCATATCAATGGGTCTTGTTTTTTTTTAATCCATTCTGATACCCTGTGTCTTTTGATTAGAGCATTTAGCCCATTTACATTCAGGTTAACTATGGAAAGATATGAATTTCGTGCCAGTGTATTGCCTGTAAGGTGACTATTACTGTAGATTGTCTCTGTTCCTCTCTCGTCTGTTACTTTTAGGCTATCTCTCTGCTTAGCGGACCCCTTTCAGTATTTCCTGGAGGGCTGGTTTGGTTTTTTCAAATTCTTTTAGTTTTTGTTTGTTCTGGAAGATTTTTATCTCTCCTTCTGTTTTCCATGATAGCCTAGCTGCATATAGTATTCTTGGCTGCACTCGTTTTGTGCTCTGAATATATCACGCCAGTCCTTTCTGTCCTGCCAGATGTCTGTGGACAGGTCTGCTGCCAATCTAATATTTCTGCCATTGTATGTTACAGACCTCTTCTGAGCTGCTTTCAGGTTTTTCTCTTTGTCACTGAGACTTGTAAGTTTAACTATTAAATGACTGGGTGCAGACCTATTTTTATTGCTCTTGAGGGGGTTTCTCTGTGCCTCCTGGATTTTGATGCTGTTCTCACCACCAATTAGGGAAATCTCTGCTATAATTTGCTCCAATATACCTTCTGCCTCCCTCTTTCTTTCTTCTTCTTCTGGGATTCCAATTATTCTAATATTGTTTCGTCTTGTGGTGTCACTTATCTCTCGAATTCTCCCCTCATTGTCCAGTTGTTTGTCTCTCTTTTTCTCAGCTTCTTTATTTTCCATCATTTTGTCTTCTAGATAACTAATTCTCTCTTCTGCCTCATTTATCCTAGCAGTAAGAACCTCCATTTTTGATTGCACCTCATTAATAGCTTTTTAAAAATTTTAACTTGGTTAGATTTAATTCTTTTATTTCTCCAGAAAGGGATTCTCTAATATCTTCCATGCTTTTTTTGAGCCCAGCTAGCATCTGCTAATTGTCATTCTGAACTCTAGTTCTGAGATATTACTAATGTTCTTATTGATTAGGTCCCTAGCTGTCGGTACTACCTCTTGTTCTCTTTTTTTTGTGCTGAGTTTTTCCACCTTGCCATCTTATCCAGGTAAGAATAGATAAATGAGAGAACAAAATAGTAAAAGGGTAGCAATGATATCAGAAAAGTATACACTAACCAAATCAGAAGAGACCTGAAACCGGGCAGAGAAGAAAGGGAAAAAAATTCTATATCTATATCTACCTATATCTATCTGTCTCTCCATATATAATTAGACTGGTGAATAGAACAGAGCCACATACTTGATTTTGGGTGTATTTTGGCCTGTCAAAAGAAACTGCCTTCGAAAATGGTAAAGAAAGAATAACATATACGTACAAAAATAAGGGTATACATGATGAAAGGATGGAACGTGACTGTAAAGATGAAAATTAAAAAAGATTCTTAAAAGGGAATTGATTAAAAGTTGGTTGAAAAAGAAAAAAGGAAAAAAAGAGGAAAGATGGTGATGAGCCTGGAGACCAGAACAAAGCCATGCACTAGATTTAGGGTATATGTTTATCTTTTAGGGGAAACTGTATCCCAAAATTTTAAAGAAAGAAAAACCTATATGTATACAAAGAACATGCTTCAATACAATGAAGGGATAGTATATGACTAAAACAATGAAAAATAAAAAAGATTTTTAAAAAAAATTATTGATAAGGTAAAATAGTTTAAAAAAAGTTAAAATAGGAATGAGAAAAGAAATTAAAAAATAGAATAAGAAAAAAATTTAACTTTGAAAAAATAAAGAATCATGGGAAAAAGCCATGAATTCTTTTTTTTTTTTTAAGTTATTTGTTTATTTGACAGAGAGAGATCACAAGTAGGCAGAGAGGCAGGCAGAGAGAGAGGAGGATGCAGGCTCCCCGCTGAGCAGAGAGCCTGATGCGGGCCTCAATCCCAGGACCCTGAGATCATGACCTGAGCCGAAGGCAGAGGCTTTAACCCACTGAGCCACCCAGGCGCCTAAAAGCCATGGATTCTATGTGCTGTATTCCTGTAGCTCTGAAGTTCCGCAGTTCTCATTGATCGGTGAACTTGGTCTTGGCTGGATGTTCTGGCTGACCTTCTGGGGGCGGGGCCCGTTGCCGTGATTCTCAGGCGTCTGTGCCCAAGGCGGAAGTGCCCTGCCCTCGAGGGGCCCAGGCTCAGCCATCGCTCAGGTTCAATCTCTGGAGCTTTTGTTCCCTGAACTTTCCGTCCAGCTTTGGGGGCCAGGACTGAAGATGACGGCTCCCAGTCTGCACCCAGATGAGCCGAGAGCCCGGCCCCCCACCCCTCAGTGCGCCCCCAGAGAAGAGCCGTCAATCCCGCCCGTGTCCCTAGTCTCAGGCCCCCTCCATGTCACCCGACCTGTGACTGATTGTTTCTGTCTCTGGCGCGGGGCCCCATGTGGAGTCTTCAAACCCCGCAGATTCCCGCAGTGTGCTCCTGTGCCTCCTCTCCTGGTGGAGGAAGGAGAGGGTGTCCCCGGATCTGCCACCTGTGGGGTTCCTGCTGGAAGAGCAGTGGCCCCATGGCTTAATGTAAGCCGGAGCTGAAAGCCCCGCCTCAGCTCTGTCTATGCAGCCAGCTTCCCGCTCCAATACCTGGGAGCTCTGCCGTGCTCAGGCACCTTGGGTCCTTCTGTGACCTCACAGGTCCTGAGACCACACTGTCCCTGTGAGGGTTCCATGCCCTGCTTAGCCTCTGGGGCAACTTCCCTCAGGAGAGCAGACTTCTAAAGGCTCTGATTTTGTGACCATGGCTCTACTGCTTCCTGGGAACTGGCCCCTCCCCCCATGGGCTGTCCTCCCAAATGTCACCTGCGAGTCACTTCTCCGCGCATCCTACCTTCCAGAAAGTGGTCGCTTTTCTGTTCCTAGAATTGCTGCTATTCTTCTCTTTGATCTCCTGTTGAGTTTGTAGGTGTTCTGACTGGTTTGATAACCATTTAGCTGGACTCCTGTGACTTGATGATATTTTGGTCTCCTACTGCTCTGCAATCTTGCTACTCCCCCTATTTTTAATTTTTTGAGGAATCTCCATACTCCTTTCCAAAGTGGCTGCACCAAATTGCATTCCCATCAAGAGTATAAGAGGGTTTCCCTTTCGGGGCGCCTGGGTGGCTCAGTTGGTTAAGCAACTGCCTTTGGCTCAGGTCATGATCCGGGAGACCCGGGATCGAGTCCCACATTGGGCTCCCTGCTCGGTGGGAAGCCTGCTTCTCCCTCTCTCACTCCCCCTACTTGTGTTCCCTCTCTGGCTGTGTTTCTCTCTCTCAAATAAATAAAAAAATCTTAAAAAAAAAAAAAGAGGGTTTCCCTTTCACCACAACTTCTTCAACATCTGTTGTTTCTTGATGTTGACTGTTGCCATTCTGACTGGTATAAGGTGCTACCTCATTGTGATTTTGATTTGATTTTTCTTGATGGCTAATGATGATGAACATTTCTTCATGTTTCTGTTAGCCACTTGTATGTCTTCCTTAGAGAAGTGTCTACTCATGTCTTCTGCCCATTTTTTGACTTGATTGTTTTTTAGGTGTTGAGTTTGAGAAGTTCTTATAGATCTTCAATATTAGCTCTTTGTAGTGTCACTTACAAATATCTTCTGGATGGATATATTAGATGTGATCCATATACACAATGGAATTTTACTGAGCCACTGGAAAGGACGAATACTCAACTTTTGGCATCATCATGGATGGGACTAGAAGAGATTATGCTAAGTGAAATAAGTCAAACAGAGAAAGTCAATTATATGGTTTCACTTGTTTGTGGAACATAAGGAATAGCATGGAGGACATCAGGAGAAGGAAGAAAAAAGTGAAGTGGGGGAATTGGAGAAGGAGACAAACCATGAGAACCTGTGGACTCTGAGAAACAAATTGAGGGGTCAAATTCAAGGAGTCAGGGGATGGATGAGTCCTGTATTGGGTTAAGGAGGGCACAGATTGCATGGAGTTACATGCAAACAGTGAATCATGGAACCCTACATCAGCAACTAATGATGTACTATATGGTGATGAACATAACATAAAAAAAATTTAAAAAATGAATTGTCATCTAAATTACTGTCACCAGCAGTCTTTGCAGCCTTTTCTCTTTTTGTATCAAGAGTGGAGCAGCCTCCCTCCAGGGTCCTAAACATCCCGCTTGGTTCTGGTCCTTCACCTCAAGTTAGGCAATCTTGGCTCTTATCTGGTACAGCCTTTTCATGTGTCTGGACAGAGAATCCAGCAGATGATGGCTTTAACCCTCTTTTTTGCCTGTGTTTTCTTCTTTCCTTTTTAAACCATGGTCATATTTCTCTTGTGTTGAATGTGGGTAAGTCTTTGCAATTAATTTTTTTTTAATTACCTGGAGAAGAGTCATTTTAAAGATTGAAAACAAGTACAACTTTATTTTTGTTGATTGTTTTAGGAGTATGCCATGCTGTTCACTCTGGCTGAATTTAGAGTTGAGAACAATCCCTAGATCTTTCACAGATTGTGAAATTACTTGTCCAATTACTTGAAACTAAATGTTCTTGTTCCCGCTTAATATTGGGTTTGGAAATCCAGTGAATTTTCAGCAGATTGTCCAGGCTCTCAGAGCCACAGACTGTCTTACAGGATTCACTCACAGCTTGGACAAGGACAGGGCTGAGGTCAGGTCCACCAGACCCTGCCTTGGACCTTGGTTGGCACACTGACACTCCTTCACTGTGTTTTTTCATCAAATTGTGAGTTTGTTTAACAGCAGACGTTTGCTAAACTGCTGTGAGTTTGGGAGGAAGACAACGTATTTGCGTTAAGGATTTGAAACTTGATTGTGCCACTTATTGGGTATTTGACCTTAAGGAATTTGCATAATCCTCCCCAGCTTCAGATTCTCTCATCTACCAAGTGAGACATATGGAGCTGAGGCACACGAGGTCTCACTGAGGTAAAGTGAGCAAGCCTCTCTTCCTGCCTCGCCTTCATCACCCCCGGCGCCCCACCATATTTCTTCATCACAACCCTGTGCAAAATTGTCTGAAATCAAAGCTTCTACATGCACGGTGGCACCTGGTGTGCTAGTCTTTCATGTCTCGTGGTGGGTTGGGTCCTGCCTAGTTCCACTGTGCACTCGAAGGAAGCTGCATTAGCAGAAAGGCAGAGAATTGGTGTGAGGAGTGTTGTTCTCTAACAGGGCGAGGGCACCGCAGGATGCTGGGAAACAGGGCTGGTAGGGAAGCTGGCGTCCGAGACCAAGACCGAAGTTCCTCCTAGGCCACAAAGGATGGGCATTTTGGAAAGGGCAGGGATGAGACACGATTACCCCAAGTGGGCTCTGATGAGGCACAAGCACGTGAGTGCCGAATTAAACAGGGCCAGTGGGCACGGAGAGAAGGGCTGAGAAGTGGCTGAGGGCATACTTTCTTGAGTCACAAGCCACAGGAACTGGTGACCAGGTGAGCATGTAGGGACAGGAGCCGGTCAGCAAAGAGGAGTCTGGAGTGAGCTTGAAGCTTCTCTCTTGGGAAACTTGGTGACGGATCAGAGAGTGGTTCTCCAGTGCGGCCCCTGGGCCAGCAGAGACCTGGATGCGTTTCCTCCAGGACCCCCCAGTGAGTCCCTCTGGGGGCGGGACTCAGCAATCTGTTCCAACAAGCCTTTGCCATGGTTCTGATGGCTGTTGGTCTGGGAACCACTGAGGTAGGTCGTGAGTGTGGAAGAGTAGATTTGGGGGGACACAACGTGTCTGATCTGTGTACTTCAGGGTTTGGGATAATTGTGGAGCAGTCCAGGCATGTGGTATCGCAAGACCGTGATTAAAGGAAATATTTATTATTTCTAAAACTGTGATTAAAGGAAATACTTATTTCTAAAACAATTTTAGGTATAAATTTGCTAGACTCAAGTGTTTACATTTTTTGAGATTGGCTCATGTCGGATTTCTAATAATTTTATTTTCTCAACTCAAATAATGTCAGGCAATCAGTTAAACACTTTTGATATATTACAAAGTTTCTTACCTTGCACTTGGGTTAGAAAAAATATTAAAAAAATAAAGCTTTTATTTTCTAATCATAATTAAAGGGCTTGATTCAAATAATATTTGAATTTTCAGCCTGGGGCGGGGGTGAACATGTGAAATAGAACCTTAAAAACTACCTCTTGAGCAAACAGAGGGTATTTCCTCCTGACATTTCAGAAGGATATTTACACCGTGATTCCATTACACATTATAATTACATAATTGCACATTCTAATTCTATGATCACACATGTTATGCTGATTATATAATTAGACTTAATGATAGCAATTGCACAAGCACATAGTATCAGAATCGAAATGAATGAATTGCAAAACTAGAATATACATGCAAATTTGTAGATCGCCTTCAAAAAATTTAGAGTAGCTGGTGGCCATTTCAGAGGACTTAATGGGTATGAACAGAAACTACCTCCTTTGTTCAACGGTTATGTCAACCTCTAAAATTTTGCTGAAATCTGATAAAAGTTAATGTAAGTTGCAAAATCTAGAAGGAGAACCAAACAGGAAGAGAAGCAGCTGAAAGAGTGAATAGGACTTTAAACACCGCAGAAGCCATCAGCTTCTCCCCTCACTCACATTTCCCCTTCTGCTCTGACAGCCGTCAAGATTTTAATCATATCTGAATTCCTGGGCTTTTGTCATATAACCGCCAACTTTCAGATTTGGTGAATGGGACATTCACAGTAATTACTGTTCTCCTGAACTTCCTCAGGATTGCAGATCTTTAGATAGTATCTCCAAACGTTGGAATGTTTGTTTTCAATAGTTTCAACTGATCTTGATCCTGGGAAAATAAGAGTTTGCTAATAGTTATTCCTTTAATGTGGTGATTCGATCATTTTTGCTTATTTTTTAAGCCAAGGGTTTTAACTGAGAAAAAGCCACATATGCTTTCTCCCTTCCTGCGGGGGCTGTGATTCCTCTGTTAGCAAATGACTTGTGAAGGATGAAGGAGGGCATGTCTACCTTCAGGGGCTTTTCCAGCAGCTGGCTGGATAGCACAGAGATGTAAACGTCATTTAAAAAAAAAATGTAATTTTAATTGCATGTTCTCCTGAAGATTCACCAAAATGGCTGGTTTAATTTCCCAAGGGAACCTATTTCTGCCCTTCGTCGGATATGGAGACTGTCTTCGGGCTGACAGAGAGCGTGGATTTATTTTCTTTCCTCTGGGTGTGCAGTAGTGACTGTGCCCTCGCGGTGCTGCCGGGACGATGAGCAGACCACCTCCGTCCTCTGTTTTATCGTCTCCTCATTAGGTTCCCCAGAATGCCTCACACCTTCTGTCTCAGCCCCGCGTTAGTTCTGTCGATGACACATTCCTGCAGCTTGCAGGCTGGTGACGGGACCAGCATCCTTGTTGCCCTGCCGCAGCTCTTTGCTTTCTGGCTCTCTCTGGATTGCTGCCAGCCCGTGACCGCCAATCTCAGTCGCCGCAGCGTTCAGAGGGGGCTGGAGCCCGTGCACATCACCGTATTTTCTTGTCGCCACACAGATGGAGCAGAAGGGCGCGCCCTCCAGCATCCTGTCCCCAAGCGAGTGCATCACACGGTCACATGCTGGCTTGTGATAAATGGCAAACTTACTGGAGATAGACCGTCGTGCTGCATTTCACCCCCCTCCTCCACAACACGGACAGCGTTGCTCTCTGTGTTTTTGGAGGTTCTGCGTCTGGGTGCGATCATCCTTATAATTTTGATGATCAGGATATACCAGTCCTGGGATTGGCACATGTCTCAGGGATTTCCTGTTCCCAGAGATTTAACACATCCAAGGAATCCTATTCATTTTCTTCCTGTAATTCAGAGTGATCAAACCCACCTTGTAAAAAATGGAAATAGGATGTTGTGAAATGTCAATGAACTAGAAGGAACCCTTCAAGTATTTGGAGTTTTTGCTGCATGCAAATTAGAAATCTGCAGAGGAGTAGAAACTTTAGAGAATATATATTTTCCAGAGGCTCTGCGCATACTGAGCGGCTATACCCTGGAACTGATTCCCTGGCCTTCTGAGAGCCAGTCCCGGGGAGAGGGAGCGTCAGAGCCCACCTCTGCCGAAGTCCAGCTGTGTGCTGTCCCCACTGCCCACCAGCCAGTTTTCCTCAAACCAGGTTCTCCCATCCATCCATCCATCCATCCATTCATCCATCCATGTACAAAGTGTTTATTAATAATTATTACAATGCTGAGCTGTGAGGAAAGAACAAAGATGAGTAAAGTGTGTTCATGGACCTTCTGATTGATCAGAAATGTGCAGCCTACACTTGACATCCACAAATCAGGGCAAAGCCAGATGAGTGTGAGGACAAGGTTGGATAAACGGGAGCTAGCCTGGGAGGAGACAGAGGCTTATTAACGGTACGTGAGTTTAACCATCACAGAGGGGTAGGATCTCAGGGTCAGCGGTAAGGTATTACAGGACATGTGGGCAGAGTCTTGGGGGTAGAAAATGGGGAGCATGTGCTGAAATCAGTACAGACTCCATCTGGCCCAAGCTAGAGGAAACACGAAGGCTAAGTTTTGCGTTTTTAGTCTGGGGTGAAGGAGCAATGGAAGATGTTTGAGTAGGAGAGGAGAACTGTCAGAGGTAGGATTTGGAAAGATCTGTCTGACTATGGAGAATGGATTGGAATGAAAGATCAGGGAGACAAAGCCTCCCCCTACCTGGTCAGTTCCATTTCCTCCCCGTAGTCCATGAACCTGCATGTTGGCTCAAGGGTTCCTTTTCTCAAAGTGCCATTTCTCCTTTCCTCTCCTCTTTCCCTCCCGCCTGCTTATCCTCTCTCTTCTCTGCCATCCTCTTTTTTTTATTGTTACTTAATTTTTTTTCCCAGTGTTCCAAGATTCATTCCCCATTCCCCACACCCAGTGCTCCATGCAATAGGTGCCCCCAGTACCCCCCACC
>PITA01026808.1:0-22008 GCA_004023965.1 Spilogale gracilis
ATGAGCTCCCTGGGAGCAGGAAAACTACGCTTTGTTTGCTACTTTGACTTGGCTGTTCAGCACCATGCACGACAAAAAGGAACTGAACGAATTTTTCTTGAACGCTGAAAAAAAACCAATACATCTCTAGGTATAAAGCCAAGGGTTTACTGATCGCAAAAAGATATTTATCAGCGTTCCTTTGTTGTCCCAAGTCCTACTGTACCTGTTGTAATTACCAGGTCCCAAAATAACATCCCCAAAGGAGCCGTGCTGTGTCACGGGGTTTAGATCTACGCCTCGCCCAGAACTCTGCTGGGACCCAGGGACAGGTTACTGTGAGGTCATTGTGAGAGCAAGGGGGACGTGCAGGACGGGCAGGTGACTGAGGCCCACCGACATTCAGCTTGAAGGAAGCCAAGTCACCTGTGCTCCCACTAAGCACGCTGATGACAGCAGTCTACCTTCTGGTTTTCCATACACCAAGAACTGTGCCGAGTAAGCTCTTTGCGCTGGTCGTCTCATTTCATCCTCTCTACGAACCTGTACTACAGGCACCTGTTTTATAGGCCAGGGTGGGGAGACGCAGCATCGTTAAACAGCAGGAGGCAAAGCCCAGACTGGGACACAAGTCGTCCGGCTTCAGAGTCGATGCTCTGGCCACATCATCTACGGCCTGGAAGCAGACAGGCGGGAACAAAAACAATTTCCAGGAGGTGGAGTGACTTTACTCTCCTGCCAGTAGCCTGATAATGGGCCCCAAGAAATCCCAGATAGAGAGAGGTGGGGAGAAACCCGTTATATACCAACAGGAAAAGTGTGAATGTATAGTGTAGAAGAAGTCGGATTTTCTGTTACAGCAAATGTTCAAGGAGTTTGGCTTTGTTTGGTTTATGGTTAAATATACAATAGCACTGAAAGGTTAAGTAAGAGTCAGTTAAGTAATAAGTCTCAAAGGTCCCAGATTCCTTGCACACTTCATGAGGCCTCTTATGAAACCTCACATTAATGATTGGGCCAGATCTGACAAGATGGTCATCACATGGAAGAAATGAGAATCTTTGCGAAGCATGTGTGTCCAGTGTAAAAAGTCAAACAGTCTAAAGGACAGAGTGACCTGTGCTTTTCAGACGCTTAAAAAGCAGAAGTTCAACAGTTACATTTTAACACTGTCAGAAAATGAGGAAATCAAGAAAACAAGTAAAAAGAATGCATTGTCAAGCAGGTTACATGATGTCTCTCTTTTTCATAAAAAAACTTCTAAATGTGGAATAAGAAAATAAATAGGGGTGATGCAAAATACAGCCCTGAGGGCTTGACTACAACATTGTGAGAAGAAGCTGAGCTCTGCAGACTATTTTTTTCATCACACTCATCTTACTGTTTACCTTCGGTGGCAACATGATTAGATTGCGAAGGCCCAAGACGTGGTTCTATGGCTTCCTCGTTTTGGTCTCAAGCTAGGATATTTCTCCCAACAAACCCGACTCCTAGAATTATTGTGAGCCCTACATTAAATGACATATTGGGAGTCTTTAGACCCAAATAGAAAATCAACACATTGCACGTGTTTTCTCTCTTCTCTTGGAAGTTCTATTTTCTTAAAAGAATCTCTTTGCATTAAAATAAAAAAAAAGCCTCCCTTTACAGTATTTGTAACCCTAACTCTAAGCTTTTGTTGATAGAAACATAAAATTGTCCAGGGTTCAGAAAAACATACATACCTCCACGCAGATGAGGTAAGTGTATAAGAAAATGAGTATGAACTACTGGCATATTGTATGGAAAGATTATCATACGTTAGCCTTGGTGTGTTAAGGATAGAACCATATAAAATTTCACGTAGGTGTGCATCCTGAAAAAAAAAATCACCCATACTTACACTTACAAATTCTAGTCAATCTACCAAATTACCTTCATGTTAAAAATTCAAGAAGTTTTGGGGCACCTGGGTGGCTTAGTCATTAAGCGACTGCCTTTGGCTCAGGTCATGATCCTGGAGACCCGGGATCGAGCCCCACATCGGGCTCCCTGCTCGGCGGGAGGCCTGCTTCTCCCTCTCTCACTCCCCCTGCTTGTGTTCCCTCTCTGGCTGTGTTTCTCTCTGTCAAATAAATAAATAAACAAACAAATAAATAAATTTAAAAAATCTTTTTAAAAAATTCAAGAAGTTTTATGACACCCTAGTGTCGATTTCTGGGGGGAGACCCATGAATTTGTATAATGTTTATGAACCTTAAAGTACGAAACAATACATGATGTTGTTTTGATTGCGATGTCCTTTCGACTTCCAGAATAAGCGGAGATCAAATAAAACTCACTCAACAAATTAAACTACAAATTTTTATTCAGTGGAATTAATGCAAGGGAATTCAGCTCTTTAAGAAGTTATAATGACACATACAATAGACACAAAGTCAACAAAGACAACCAACAAAATTTTTAGAAGTCTTCCAACAATTTCATCTTCCGGACTTGCGGGAAGAGTCGTAGACATTAATATCCAGTTTCTACGCATCCTGTGCGGAATGCTCTTGCTCCCTGGAGGGAAAAAAGAGAAAATATCCTGAAATAAAGATATTCATGATCCCTATTTTTGAACTTCAATGGAATATTTGCACTGTAAAGAAATAGTGATGAGGGAACATCTGTACACATCTGTAGCCCACCAATAAACTAAAATACTTCCCCCCCAATGAATTAAAATATTTTCCACCCACTCGTTTTGACCACTTTATGTCATAATCAGGCATTTGTCTAAGTGTCAAATATGCCTTTCTTTCTAAAAAGAGACAGTTTAGGACACCTGGGTGGTTCAGTGGGTGAAGCCTCTGCCTTCGCCTCAGGTCATGATCCCGGGGTCCTAGGATCAAGCCCCGCATAAGGCTCCCTGCCCAGTGGGGACTCTGCTTCTCTCTCTGCCTGCTGCTTCCCTTGCTTATGCATACTCTCTCCCTCTGACCAGCACATAAAGCAAATCTTTAAAAAAAGAAAGAAAGAAAAAATAAAAAGATACAGCTCAAGGAAATGAATGACCATTCTCTTGTCACATTATCAGTAGTTAGTTTTTTAAGGAAATCTTATCTGCAAAGTCATTTACCATCATTTCTATTGGCATCAGTGAAATTGCTATTCTCCTGCCCTTAAGGGCGGCATTACCAGGAAATGAGAATTAGAACACACGGAAAAAGGCAGGCAATAAAATGCCTGTTTAATTAAACTACAAAAGGTCTTTTTCATTGTCTTGATCTTTCCTCAAGGTCTCCTCTCTCATTATTTTGGTCACTTAATAAGGTATCAAACATTTAATTTCCTGCACAT
The DNA here is from genome assembly GCA_004023965.1 of Spilogale gracilis. Lineage (NCBI taxonomy): Eukaryota > Metazoa > Chordata > Mammalia > Carnivora > Mephitidae > Spilogale > Spilogale gracilis. The sequence continues at coordinate 3,301 of PITA01026808.1, forward strand.
TTCTGTGTTAATCAGTTTTGACAAACAACAGGAATTTCAAAAGGTATTATGGAATTTTAAAAGGTATTAATGTGAGCTCTGTGCAGCACACTGTTGGAACATTTTACCGAATTCCTGTTGGGGAGGGAGTTTGGAACCATTCTGAGCTCCCTTTTCAGAAATGCAAAGTCAAATAAATCTAGCAATTTTCTTTTCTTTTTTTTTTTTTTAAGATTTTATTTATTTGACAGAGAGAAACACAGCCAGAGAGGGAGAACAAGCAGGGGGAGTGAGAGAGGGAGAAGCAGGCCTCCCGCCGAGCAGGGAGCCCAATGTGGGACTCAATCCCAGGTCTCCAGGATCATGACCTGAGCCGAACGCAGTTGCCCAACCAACTGAGCCACCCAGGCGCCAGATCTAGCAATTTTCAAAGACTTGCATCAGGGTTCCTTTTATACACTCAAAAGGAGAATCAATACTTTTTAAAAGTGGCAATGTTGGCGTAGACGAACATTTTTTGCTATTTTCACTCAAAAACCAAAAAGGCAGACCAAGTTGTAAGAGAGAGGGGAGTGGAGGGTTATGCGGTATTGTCTTCTCCCATTTTTGCAATCTTGGCCGAGTCCTGTAATCACGAGCCCCGTTCCTGGAGGAGGGAGTGGGGTGCCCCAAATTATGCGGTGGTCTCCGGCAAAGTAAACACCTGGAATTTCCCCAACATTCAGCGATTCCTTTTGCTTATGTTTCAGAAACAACGGGTGAGAAGAATATACGAGTTTGCAAAGTGATTTCCTTCCCTCCTGTGGCCTCCAGCTTGTGTTTCTTAAAGCCGAGCCCTGCGGGGCACCCTTACTTTCTTGCAACGACAGCAAGACACCGAGAAATAAGAGTGTGGGAAAGACCAGAGAGCTGCTGGGGACTGATGAGGGAACCTGTTTCTCACCTGACAATCCCAGGTAATGGAGATAACCCTTCTCCTTGGTCTTCTCTCATAAGCTCTTGCTAGAACAAAGTGCGCTGGGCACAGGGGGTCTCTTAGCAACCTATCAAAGCACATGAAAAGGTCTTACTGAAGACTGAGGTAGTATACAAAGTGGAGGAGCAGGGAGCCTGCTTGGAGAAGCTTCTGAAAGAAGTCAAGAAGATGTCAAAGAGCAGACTTTGGAAAATATGACACTTTAACTTTAACTTATCACAGATTTGAAAAAAAAAACTTATCTCAGATTTGTGCAGCTAAACACTGAAATTTAATAGAAAGGTTAAGCTGAATTCTAAGGTGTTCCTGGCAGGGAAAACATTCACCATGTTTTTTAAACAACATTTTTCAGGGGCTGAAGGAATGGTAGAGAAATGTTGTTTAAAGACACGTACTTGCACTAGTCAGTTCTAAAGGCCTAATACTCATTACAGTGATTATAGGTAATAGAACTGTATTATAAACATTCAATTTGCTAAGAGACTAGGTTTTAATTTTTTTCAACATGAGAAGAAATGATAATTATGTGATATGATAGAGGCATTGGCTAATATTGCCATGGCAATCATACTGTACAACTCAACCAAAAAATTTCCTAAGAATTATGTTGAATATATTTGCTTCAATATCTCCTATGACAACCAACAAAACTCCACTGTCTGCGTAAGACCACAGTTCATGGGATTATATGTCTGCCATAAATCCCATAAGTTTTAAGATTTTGTATCACTTTTTTGAACAAATTTAGAAAGTGCAGGAGTAAATTTATTATAAGAGACCAGGCTATAAAATTTAGGCACAAATGGAAGATTATTTATCCAATAAAATGATGGTCATTACAACTATGAAATAATAAGAACACTACTTAGAAAATTATGCTTAAATATTTAAATATGATTAAAACTCATACCTTATGGCACCTGTTACACTCGAGGGGTATACCATATGCATGGATATCTACATCAGGACACACACTGTTCATAATATTCTCCACTCAGCAACAACCCAAATGCCCATTAGTAGATAAATAGATAAATTCATATAACGGAATACTATGCAATAACGAAAATTAAACTATAACTAATACAAAAGCATGGAGAAATTTTATGATCATCATATTGAAGTTTTAAAAAGCAAGGCACCAAAAGGCTGCCTGCATGGTCCAGTTGGTTAAAGCGTCCAACTCTTGGTTTCAGCTCAGGTCATGAGCTCAGGGTCATGAGATTGTGCCCCATCTCAGGCTCTTCACTCAATATGGAGTCTGCTAGAGATTCTCTCCCTCTCCCTCTGCCCCTCCCACTGGACATGCTCTCTCTAAAATAAATAAAATGAGTCTTTTTTAAAGAGTGTGCAACTTAGGGATGCGAATGTATATGGCAACAGTGTAGGAGGTAAAGTTATCAAGAAAAGCAAGGGACTGGCTACCACACGTCAGGATCGGTGACTTCAGTGAGGGTAAGGGAAGGCATAGGTGGGATAGGCAGCTCCCGGCACTGTTTCATTTCTTGTCCTGGGTGATGGTTACACTGGCAATCACTTTTTAACTACTTGTTAAACTGTATATGTAAGTTTTATGTGCTTTTCTGTATGTATGTTAAACTTCACAACTGAAATATGGGGGGGAAAAAAAAGACAGGAAAGAAAACCTAGAAATCCCTGCAAATGACCATAGAGACCAAGTTTGGAAGGAAGGACTATATGTGATTTTTTTTTTTTTTATCCTTCCTGGTTCTAATTCTCCCATTTTCATTTAAAAGGGCATCGTTTGCTTATATATAACCTTAGGAAATAAGGAAAGTAGTTTCAAAACTGCCAGTCCTCCTCCTTCTCCATATATAGAAAAGTAACGTACACTGATTTTATTTTGTCAAACAAATCATTTAAGCAAAAATAAACTTGGGAAAATTAGATTTATCCATGAAACATTTTAGTTGAAAATATGGAAGTACAAATCATATATTATCAATTAAAATGTTTCACTGATAAACTTAACTTTCCTTGGGTTCATGTTAAGTCTCTTTTGCTAAAGAACATGTTCTTTCAAGGTGTTCATGATCAACAGGAATATGGGTGATTCCTATTTGGTTCTTCTACTTGATGATAGATCTGTTTTCAGACCAAATCACTGGGAAGACACAGACTTGTATCATCACATGCTTACTAACGTGCTTGGATTTTACTGTGGGTTAAAATTATGAGTGTCACTGCACTTTGATTTATGGGTTTTTTTAAATTAGTTCTTACTTGGCTTTGTAATCAGGTGTTTTTTTCTTTGGGATTGGAGGGACATTCTCTCTTGGGGAAAAGCTATTTAGCAGCAGCAATTTTCAGGGGAAAAATGAATCCTAGTGTTTTTTATTGGATACCAAATATCACCAAAAAGCACCCAAAATACAAATTTCAAACAATTAGGACACTTCTAAGAGTATGATAGAATATATTGAGTGTGATTATGGTCTTATCTCGAATGTCTTCGACATTATGGTCTTATCTCGAATGTAGTATTTAATAGTCTTAACTAAAATAACCTCCAATTTCTGCTCTAAGACATCCCAGATTGTTTTGGGCCTAATAATACTTCATGTTGAAATTTCAGAAGATTGCAAATAATTTATCATCTTATTTGCAATGCTTCTACCTACTTTTCTTTTCCCTATTTCAGAAGGCACTGGGAATTAATTTATTATTTTATAGAATGCTGTACTAAAAATACTCTTATCTGGTTTTTTACATTTGTATTTATTTTATCTTTTGACTCCAGAAAGAGTCCAAATAATCTAATTCAAAGTGACCTGTTGATTGCTCATCGAGTGGTTGAATAGTGGCATCCCACAAAGTCGGACAAATGGAGAGTAGCAATAAACTTTGGTCTTTGGAAATTGAATTTCACTCATACTGTGCCGTCTCAGCTCTAGGCTCTTACCTTTTCTTTTTTTTAGATTTTATTTATTTATTTGACAGAGACAGAGGGAATACAAGCAGGGGGAGTGGGAGAGGAAAACGCAGGCTTCCCATGAGCAGGGAGCCCAATGTAGGGCTCGATCCCAGGACCCTGGGATCATGACCTGAGCCAAAGGCAGACACTTAATGACTGAAACCCCAGGTGCCCCTCGACTCTTGCCTTTAAAACCTTTATGATTTGTTTTTATATAAAATGGGGCTTCTCAAATCAACTCTGACTTCTGCAACCATAAGAAGAATGGATTTGCTAAATGGCTTGCACCACCCTCCCCCCCAAGTAAGACCTCACCATTTTCTCAATTTCTCTCAACCTCTACTATTTCCTCTTGTTAGGCATGGATTCCTGGTCAAGACAAAGAACAGAACATACTTTGGAAAGTCTCCTTTTCAATCAAAAGAAAAACACTTTTCATTGGATTCAAGTTTATAGTCTTAAACTCTTGAGTCATAGTTCAAAAATATTTTCTTTTTTGACAAGAATTTGTTCGTTCTACTCCTGTTTCCATCAGTATCTAATGACCAAGATAATATTGAGTCAAGTTGCCTAAAGACACATGTTGAAAAATGACACATAGTTGAAATCTGTCCATTTTTACCTAATGGGTCACTCAGGGAAAGTACAAAATTTCCCACTTGTTGAGGAGCTAACATGTGTCAGGCTGTGGTTACATGCTGTTAGAAGATAGAGCAACTCCCCGGGGCCACTCAATATTCTGTGCTCGTCCTAGATTCTACTAGCCAGGACTCCAGATGGCACCATCTTTCAACTGCACAGAATTTCTAATATTCAAGCAAAAAGTCACTTTTGAAAAGATCTGTATTACAGTTGAAATTGACCCTAGTGATGTGGAAATATCCACATGTAATGTTAATGGTCACTCTTCCTATGCAGTCCCGGCTCCTTTCTATATATGTGAACTGCTGGTCAAATAACTCAGTATACTGTCTTGCAATGTCCCTTCTGGGAAAGATAACCCCGAATTGGCTGGGATATCTATTTACTCACATCAAAATAATCTGCCCCTTGAGAATGGAACATTCACAGACCACCAACATGAACTTACTCTAGCAACCAGGTTTGCTGAAAGTACAGGTTTTTAGAATTTATTTATTAGCTTTTTTATTTGCAATTTTATTTTATTTTTGTTTATTATTACTTTGTTTTCTACCCACTGATCAACCTTTGACTGACAGGTTGTTGTTTTTTTTCCCTTGACCTCCTTATCCTTAGCTGGATAAAGAAACAAGAAGAATGTTTTCTGAACATGGCGGTTGAGTGATGTAGAATCAGACTTGATGGGGTTTCACTCAGATCTGCTGCTTTACCACGAAACCCTGGACAAGTTACATGAACTCTCTGAGCCTGGGGATGAAAATGAAAGGACCTATTTCTTAGGACAGTGTGAGCATTAAATGAAATGGTACTTTTGCCTAGCAAGTACACATAATAAGCAATGGTAAATATTATTATAATTATAATCAAGCATGTTACCTCCTAGATGGTATCCTTGAATGAGTTTTTCTTCTCAGGTTTTCTTTAAACACCTAAACACACAAAACTGTCACACACCTTCAAGACCCAATGTTACTTCCTCTGTGATCTACGCTGACTTCCTCAGGCAGAATTTAAGCCAGCTTGTCTATACCACATTTCAACTCACTGCACTGTATTATGGTTATTTGTTCACATATATCACCCCAAAGACTGCAGATGTCTTACTAGAAAGTGAGGATGGCTTTACCCACCCTGGATCCCAGTGTATCACAGGATCTGACACCAATCCATTTTCAACAAATATTGATTTAATAACTGCATGTAAAGTAGAAGCTTTTTCAGAAGACTGAAAGGTCATTTTGTTTAAATGACAATTATAACAAAAACACATGTATTAAGCTTACTTTTTCTAAGATATTTAAAAAGTAAAATGCCAAAGTTGGGTGCTTTCTACATGGAAAATGTCTCTTTTAAAGTTTATGTTCAATAAAACTTTCTTTTAGAAACTTCAGAAGTCACATGGGAGTTATGTCTTGTTGGTGTTTTTGTTTCTGTATTTGTTTTTTGTTTGTACTTAGGGAACCAAGTCAAGTTTCTGGAAGGCAACAAGAATTTGGCACCAGCAACATGGGATTTTAGGACAGGAGCGTCCTGCTGGGATGGCTACCGTTTCTACGGCGTAATGGACATTTGTCGCCTGAGGACTCTAGAAACGGACCTGGTGTGGCAGGGCAGGAGACTCTTCAAATTTGAGTCCTTCAGAAGTTAACTAAAAATTCAGGCCTATTCAACAGTAAATGAGTTTTGTGCATTATGTACATTTCTAAATTTTGAGTTCAAATTACATTTTTTGAACTAGTTAAGCCCCCCTTAGATTCTGCCCAAAGCTGGATTATGTGAGAAAGGAAACTTAATACACATCTGAGAAACTAATTCATCCATGATGCGAGTCTTGTATGAGGGAGATCTTGCTGAGTGAGAGCCATAATGAATGGCCTATGGCTTTACACTTAAACAACTGCTGGCACGATCGTCGTACCTTGTTTCCTGCTTGAGAGAGGGTTTCAAAGAGAGTCTTCTCTTTCCAGCTAAGAAAGACAATAGTAGTGAAAGGTCTGAAATATGATGGAAATGTTCACTCTGGGAAAGATATTTGTGATTTTGAAACTTCCCATCAGACCAACGGGACCCAGGGAAGGACCCCCAGGGACTTGTCTGAGTTCCCTCCACAGCTACCTTTCGTCACGATGACCTCAGCCATTTTTTGACATTTGAGATAAATCGGACTCTGCATTCCACTCGCCTACTTGGACACATTCTACCTTCATCACCTCCCAACTCCTGTGATTCAGGCCAGGGTCAGACCAGAGCATCCAAAATAAAGGAAGTCACAAGTGAAAACTGAAACACTTGGCAGGTCTCAGCTCGACAACATGGACTTCCACTGAGGACAAAGACACGTGCTTGGTCACAGATGGTCAGGCAGCAAAGTGCAGTGAGGAGAGAGCTTTTCCTGTCAGACCAAACTGGTTTTAGAGCCTGGTTCTCGCTGGGATGATCCCGCAGCCCTGGACCAAACCCTCACCTGCTACCCAGACATGCCATCGGCCTTGCAGGGATTGAAAGGGCTTTGTTCGTCACTGTCATTAGCAGGGGCCTACAAATGCTTTGATTTTGATCGCATACAACCTGATACCGCGAGTAGTTAGCACTCCTCTGTCCTGAGTTTGAGAAACTGAAGAGCAGAGAGGTTAAATGAACTCGTTCAGATCGCACCCCAGGGGTAAGCAGGGACCTGAGTGAAGGTCTGGCCCCACAGCCTTTGCCGCTGGGGTCGCTCAGGATCAGGACGAAGGGAAGCCAAGGGGGCAGCGTGCAGCGTGTCCCTGGGGGGAACACTGGTTGTTGCAGCGGAATCCGAAACATGGCTGCTTACCCGCCACCCAGCACGGTGGGAAGAGAAGAGTAGTGACTCCAGCAGAGGGGAGGGGACAGGCGGACCTAGAGATGGAAAGGGAAAGTGGAGGCAGCATGCAGGTGTGTGGGCTGGATTGCCTGGCATCCCCCGCAAGGGTCCCCCCGGCCCCCAGGGAGCGGGGCTTTCGCTGACCGGGGCGGATCTCCTCTACTTCAGCTCTCCCTCTCATGCTTGCTTTCTTTGTCGATCGCCTGTGCAGTTGGGGTCTTGTCCATGCCTCGAATGTTTTAAGTAAATATCTTGGCCCTAAAATAAACTATTTTTCTACACATGAACAAGCGTCCTTAATCATCCATTACCAAGACTTCCAGAGATTGAGGTACCCCGCTGACACATTCCTGCCCCAAATAGGAGACGGTGCGTTGCCCCCAAGAGGACATAAACTGCCCAGTTACAGGCACTTCACATGAAGAAGTCTCCTGGACCACAATAATCAAAATGTTATCAACCTTCTCCCTCTCAAGTTCCTCAACCCTCTCCAGTGGAATCTGGGCCCCATTAGTCTTCTGTCTGTATGTCTCATGAACCGGGAAAGAGCCCGCTCTGACTCGTGCCCGAGTTCCTCACGAAACGTCTTCTCTCTCCTACTCCACTCAGAGCTTACGGATGCCTTCCCAACCTGGCACAAGGTCTTGCACACAGTAGGAATTAAATAAATGTGTGCATGATGAAAGCTTATAGAGGAAAGCAAAAATCTCATCTCCTGAGTTACGGGGGAACAATTGGGAAGAGGTACTTTTTGAGACAACCCTCCTTTCTGCCTCCTTTAGGCACAGAGTCGATCTAGCAATAGAGAGGAAACAGTCATCGTGTTTTAGCCATAGAAGCACCACAAGACATATCTTAGAATACTGGTGAAGTGGGCGAGTTTATGAAAATACTAGCTTATACTTTAAAGTCGCTTGGGGATCCTCCTTGATCTATAGCCTAACGCTCCAAACTGTTAACCATATGCCTAGCCTCGACCTCCACACAGTTTGCCCGTCCTAAAGATGAAACCAATTATTGTCTCTACCGTTTATTTTTTTTCTTCTTTCCTTTTTTTTCCTTTCAAAACTTAATTTAAATTCAAGCTAGTTAACATATAGTGTAGTTTGGGTTTCAGGAGTAGAATTTAGTGATTCGTCACTTACGTATGGCACCCAGTCTCTTTACAACGCGTGCCCCCCTTAACGCCCGTCACCCACCTACTCTCCCCCCACCTCCCGCCACTGTCTCTACTGGTTAGAGTAATACTTTCTGTCAAAGACAGACACTGGGGGCTCTAGATTAGAATCCGAAACAAACAAGAGATGATTAAGAAGATGAAGGACACATTCAAATGAGGGATTTCATAAATAACGTTAGTGTACTTGGCCACTTACGTGTATTATGCGTAAACCCCACCCCTACAAAAGAGGTCATTATGACTCTCACTTTACAAGTGAGGAAACTGAGGCTCAGAGAGGTTGAGGACTTGCCTAAACTCACACAGCTGGGTAGTGCTGCAAGCCAGGACTCCGCACCGGGCCCGCGTCCGCCTCCTTCCTCGTGTGACTTAGCAGCCTCAGGCCTGTGTTGAGGAGCATGGGGTATGAGTAGCCGAAGCAGGGAGCTACCCGAGTCCCGGTTCGGGAGGAGGGCTGTGCTGTCTGGTGTCAGCTGAGCTCCAAGGACCAAGCGGGCCCTCCTTTCCAGACAGAAAACACAGTGACCTACTTTTCAGGACTCTCAGAAGCAGCCCTTATAAAGGCTACGAGGACAAAGCCTTCGGCTAAAAGAAAACGAGGCGATGAATCGCTGGAACAGGGCAGGTGCTGGTCCGAGTGGAGACTCCAACAGAGGAGAGCGAGGCTGCCACCCCCATGCAGTCCTCCGTGCCCCGGGTGGGATTTCTCCTCGCCATCCCAAAGCGGCGGGAACACCAGCATCCCACCGGGTGCGGTCGAGTACTGTAGGAATCATTAAGCCCTTGCTTCTCCTCCTGCCTTTAGTTAGCCCAAAGGACATGAGAGGAAGCGAACTCTATTCATTCATCCGCTGTGCAAGCAGCCTCACACACACGGGACGAGCTCTCAGAACCGAGTGCAACTGGCTTTAGGAGTCTAAGTTTTGGCTTAAACTATATTCCCTCCCTCCGCGAGGAGAACCGGTGCTGCACGAAACTCCCTCCCACATCAACACTGTAAAACGTCCTGTAGTTTAAAAGCTCAAACGTACTGTTCAGGGGCTTGATAGGCGAAGTCCAAAGTCAAGGAGAGCGATCTCTCTTCTCGTGGGTGAAAAACCCCATATGCCCTTAGGTGCGCCAGGAGACTCGCTGGGCTGTTATTAATAACTGGCTTAGGGCTTTACGAAGAAACATGAGCCAGACCGCCCGGGAGGGGGCAGTGGGGAGGGACTGACAGGCACAGGTGGGATGTGTCGTAACAAAACACTCGGGGGCCCCCACGGGAGCTCAAGCAGCCCTGGGAAGGGCCGGCTCCCCTGTCCCAGGAATCAATAGACCCTTATGTCAGACGTTCGAAGAATTAGACCATAACCAACAAGAATACCGTTTTACTCTCTTGGAGAACACCATGAGTCATTCACTACTGCCCTTCGTTCTTCTGAGCGAGTCTTTTCCACGGATAGCTGAATGTCTTCTCAGATGTTTACTGTGGCTTCCTCCTGTTTTTGAAATATGTGAACAAATGGATTTTCAATTTTACGTTATCATTTTGAGATTTATTCCCCTGTGAGCGTATCTATGTCTCCCCCTTAAGGAGCCTCAAACAATTCCTGGCCCAGCGCGTGTACGCGAGTGTGCTGGGGGGGGGGGGGGAAGACTGTCGCCCCGGGGAGGGTGCGGCACTGAAGTCCGCACAACAGAAGCGAAATCGTGACCTGGCTACTGGGTGCAGTGTTTCTCCTTTTGAAAACCTGTGTTTCACAAAAAGCCCCAAACAGAAGTGCCTCTCCTGCCTCCAACAACTGATGTTAAACTGTTTGGATCATTAACATCATGTCTTCGGACCTAAACCCTATCACCCCAGGCTCTGCCTGCCTGTCTGAGAAGTTACAACGGAGACTGAGCTCTAGACAAAGTTACTGAGATACAGGAGGATACAAACCGAAGGGGAGAATGTCATCAAATTGCCTGGTTCTTAAGGTTCCAGCTGCCTGTCACCTTGATGCAAGCAGGGTAACTGCCCCTTTTCAACCAAATCCTGGGAGTGCGGGGAAATCAAAGCTCCTCCCTACAGATAGCGGACTCATACACACTGTAATACCCCAATGACCGCCAGTTTAAAGGATGGCTGAGAGTAGGTACAAGCTCTTAATTTTTTTGAATACACTGATCAGTTATAACTCTTGAGTACCTACTCAATCAACATATGTATCTTTATGGAGCACACTCATGGTCTACTGTGAATGCATGATGCGCATGATAAAACACAAGTGGAATTTTATATATTCTTTATATTTATTTATTTATATATTATTTATATTTATTTTTTCAGTGCTCCAAGAGTCATTGTTTATGCCCCACACCCAGGGCAATACGTGCCCCCAAGCGGAATTTTTTTAAAGATGAAATTTAAAAATAGACATTCTGATATTGTCTTAACACACCTCAAGGGTCATTTCCACCGGTGCCTGCGGCCAGATGACCCCACTGTGCCGGCGAGCGGGGAGTGGTCCCGAGCCCTGGCTTCATCACTCACTAACTGCTGTGGGCTGAATCATGTCCCTCAGAAACATATGTTCCAGTCCTCCCTCCTGGAACCTGTGAATGTGGCCTTATTTGGAAATAGGACCTTGCTCATATAATCCATTTAAGATGAGCTCTTACTGGATTAAGATTGGTAATCCTGGGCCCCAACCCAGTGACTGGTGTCCTTAGAGGAGAGGGCAGTTGGGATCCAGAGAGGCACACAGTGAGGACAGCGTGTGACAAAGGAAACAGACGGGAGCGGTGTGTCTCTGAGGCAGGAACACCGAGGACTGCTGGCAGCAACAACAACACAAGGAAGAATCCCGTCCAGGTGACTGCAGAGAAAGCAGGCCCTGTGGGCACCTGGGTCTCTGACTTGCAGTTTCCAGAGCGGGTGTAATACATTTCTGTTGTTTCTAGCCACCAAGTTGGGGTCACTTGTCCCGCAGCCCTAGGAAACAAATATGTTAATTATGTGATATTAACAATGTGGCATTAGTAGGGTTCCATAGTCTTCTTGTGCCTCAGTTTCTTCATCTGTAAAAGGGCAGTCGAAATGTGATCAGGTTGTTTCAAGAAAAAGTGACGTAAGGCAGGCCCTGTCCTCAGCATGTGCCAGGAACACTGACAAATCGCTCCCACTTAGGGAGGATTTATGAGTGAGGACGGGGACAGCCAACTTTGGTGCACGGAGCACTCCTTCAAAACCTCACCACTCGGCAGCTTGGGGAGGGGCGTGGGAGGGAGACAGGTGCAGGGGCGTGATAACTTTGGGCTCCACCTGCGTCCTGTGCTCCTGAAATGCCTCTCCACCTTGTGTTCCGGGAAGAGGTATCCCGCCAACGTCCACCCTTCTTCGGATGACCTTGATGGCCTGGCGCGTCGCTCGCTTGTTCACATGCGGCGAGCGGACACAGGTCCCCCCATGCCCGTGCCGTCTCATAAATGATCAGGCGAACCATTTGTCCCCATTGACTCATGTGAACAAAATACCCACTAACGTGTCTTAACTGGACTCTCCCAGGCTTCTCTTCCCAGACAGTCCCCTGAACTTTGGCCCGCCTACATCAGACGCAACAGCCCTGCCTTAGCGAACTCCCCAAAACTAAGCTGACCACAGGCGTTCTCTGATCAACTGTCTAATCATATACCCTCTCACCTAATTGTGGACACCCTGTCCTTTCAGCTTTGTTTACTCCTCTTTATAAAAGAAAAAGCCATTTTTTTCCTTCTTTTTTTTTTTAAGATTTTATTTATTTGGCAGAAAGAGAGACCATGAGAGAAGGAGCACAGGCAGGGGCAGTGGGAGAGGAGGGAGCTGGAAGTGGGTCTCGATTCCAACACCCTGGGATCATGACCTGCGCCAAAGGGAGCTGCTTAACAACCAAGTCACCCAGATGCCCTGAAAAAGCCATTTTCTGCCTGACCTTTGAAATGCTTGTAGACCTTTTGATCAGTGTTTTCTGGATTTCAGTGGGCCCCTGCCATATTATGTCTCTTCTCTTCTTTTTAATAATTTAAAATGTTTTTAATAGTGGTAAAATATGCATATCATAAACTTGACCATCTGAATCATTTTTTAAAGATAATACAAGGTCTCCAGGATGCGCACGTGTTAAGGAAAGGAGAGTAGATTTGTCCTAAAGTTATGTCTGGATGTTGAAGAACGAGAAAGAGGAACGTATAGGACAAAACCCGAATGGATACAGAAAGTTGTAGGAGTTTTTCATGGTCAATGTTGGCGGAAGTTTGATGGACTTATTTACTTATAAGTTTTTCTTTAAAAGAGCTTTAGTATCAGGGCGCCTGGGTGGCTCCGTCAGTTAAGCATCTGCCTTCGGCTCAGGTCATGATCCCGGGGTGCTGGGATCGAGCCCCACCTTGGGCTCCCTTCTTGGCAGGGAGCTGCTTCTCCCTCTCCTCTCCACTGTGCCTTCTCTCATTATCTCTGTCTCTCTCTCTCAAATAATTAAATAAAACCTTTTTAAAAAGAACTTTAGTACCAAGTGTTATACTGATGCAAAACTAAATTTTTGTCCACGCTCAATGAATGAAATCTTCCTACTTTGGGAAATGGCTAAAGTTCTTTATGATCATGTTATCACCATTTATTTATTTGTTTGTTTATTTATTTAGAGAGAGTGGAGAGGGGCAGAGGGAGAGAGAGAGAGAGAGAAAGAGAGAGAGAGAATCTCAAGCAGGCGCCATGCCCAGGCCAGAGCCTGACACGGGGTTCAGTCTCACAACCCTGAGACCATGACTGGAACCACCCAGGTTACCTTTTACCTTTTCATCTTTTTTTGTCACTTTGATTTTAGAGTGATCTCACTTTGTCTGGCCTGCCACAGGAACAAGCAAATGTCCTTGCCGATCGCATTACTTTTTTAATAAACTCTTGTCAGGTCTTTCACTTTTGAAAATTATCATTAATAAGCTAACCACAACCATTTGAGGTCTGCGGTCCACCGACTGTTTTATTCTGATGCTTCCCTTAACATGGTTGAAAATCAGCTACAGACCAGAGGGCTTTGACTCTGACAAGGAGGGTCTCAGAGCCACAAGGGAAGGGGCTCAGCCATGTACCCTTAAGCACAGGCTTCTGATGTCATTGCTTAAACAGTTTTGAGGCCCTACACCAGTGGTCGGAGTCAGGACTTCCCGCACTGACAAGGAAGTTCCTGGGACTGCTGATCCAAGACGGAGCAGGGCAAGAATGACAGAAGTGAGTAAGCTGACGAGGGATGGTCCAGGTTTGGGGTTTTGGTTGTTGTTTTTTTAAATTTTACTAATATTTTAATATTCTGTTTTCTGGATATAAGGAACTCCTTTTTTCTCCTAAGCTATCTATAATTTTGAAGTCTATGCTTTTGAAAAAACAGAAATAAAATATTCTAAATGAAACATTTCTAGTGAAACATTATCTTTTTGTCTGACTCCTCTAGGAATTGGAAACTCTTACTGAGTATCCTTAGTTTCATGGCGATATAACTATCTGCGTAGGTTCAATAAGAATCTGACCTCTTTATTAATAGCATATAATAGGAAACATTGATTTTGCCACAAAAGCTTTGTCCAGAATGTTATTTTTGAGAATGAATTAAGTGTGACCAGTTAGTCTTAATAAATAACTAGTAATAAGGTTGAGTTTTTAAAGCCAATGCTCACGAAGCCCTCTTGCGAAAATCGGCCCACGGTATCTGGCTTACGGCATTCGCAGACTTACGGAGGGCTACAATGTTCTTTTCCTGACACGCTCAGGGTATGGGCTATTTGAGGGACCTTGAGAAGAGGGGAATTCACCCAAATCTATGCATAATGTGGGTAAAATCTGACGGTAGTTCTTGGCTTGGCTTTTGAGCCTCAAGAATCTTTTAAAAGTCCATTCCCGGTTTTCCTATAAAAACTTCCAACAAGGCAAACTTAAACAGGCCTGCACCTTAGATCATTCTTGCTGCACCTCTGCAAATAATCAAGTCATATCTAATGAGACTAACTTTATTTTATGATCAAGAATGATCTTTCTTTGTGATTATCTTTGATCAAAAGAGAGGTAACTCCAGGGGCGCCTGGGTGGCTCAGTTGGTTAAGCGACTGCCTTCGGCTCAGGTCATGATCCCGGAGACCCGGGATCGAGTCCCGCATCGGGCTCCCTGCTCGGTGGGAAGCCTGCTTCTCCCTCTCTCACTCCCCCTGCTTGTGTTCCCTCTCTTGCTATGTTTCTCTCTGTCAAATAAATAAAATCTTAAAAAAAAAAAAAAAAAGAAGAAGAAGAGAGGTAACTCTAGAGAGAAATTTTGTGTTTCAGGGGAGATGGTAGCACGGCCTGGGTGTGACCAGATTCTGGCCCTGACCCTTGTTCCTGAGCTTGATCAGATTCTGGCCCTGACCGTTGTTCCTGAGCTAGTCTGAGACTCTTTGTGAATTGCACGTAACTGACAGATATCATGTGAACTAGACGCTGTCATCTTCCACACATTGTCAGACCTTGTCAAATTTTCGCTTCTTTTATTTTCCTTCACTATCTGTCTACAATCATCTGAACTAACACTCCCGATCTTTCTCCTCCTCTCTTGCCTTGGCATCACCAAGAATAAAAGTATGACCGAGCACACCCCCCTTGGGACTTAATGTCGCCTTGCCATTGGCTTTTTCTCCCAGCGTCTGAGGCAGTGTTGTAATCTAAAGCTTCCCTAGAGGCTTCCCGCAGCGGCCCAGGCACGGCCAGATGTCTCCCCGGAAAGCGCACTGTCTGAGCTACCAAAGAAGTCTGGTAAAATGCCCAGGTCACAAGGACCTTTATACACAAGGCAACCAAGAGCACAGACAGCATTTCCGAGAGCCCTGACATCTCAGCTTCAACAAATTCGATGAGCAGTGCCGGAGTACCACCTGCCTCTTGGAGTCTACCGGAACAGACAGCCCGGGGCAACTCCCGGCTCTTTACCTAAGTAACTATTTATATTCATATTTCTCTGTTTCACTCTAGTCATCCTTCTCTTCAAGGGCCTGATCAGGGGGATTCTAAATCACCCGGTCTCATCCACTACCCCTCAGTACATGACTTAACTGATTTTGCAGAAACACCGCCAACGACAGTCTTCAGGAGACTATTTTTTAGATGCTTTTTCCACTCAGGAGATTTAAGAATGCCTCTGAGTTGTTCAGTGATAAATGATATTTATTCATCTTGAACAGAAGAGGGGACTGACATGCGGGCGCCTGGGTAAGTTGGTTAAGCGTCTTGCCTTTGGCTCAGGGGATCCCAGGGGACTGGGATTGAGGCCCCCGTCGGCTCCCTGCTCAGCAGGGAGTATGTTTCTCCCTGTCTCGCACCTTCCCCTAGCGTGCTCTCTTTCTCCTCTCGCTCTCTCTCAAATAAATCAAATTTACAAAAAGAAGTTATTAAAAAAGGAACTGACAATGCTGAATTTTTAAAAAGTTTTGAGTATAGTAAAAGACACACTACCTTAAATCTACCATCTTAATCATTTTCTGATGTACAGTTTAGTGGTCTTAAATGCATTCGCATTGTTGTACAACCAATCTCCACAACTCTTTTTCTCTTGCAAAATTAAAACTTTATGTCCATTCAAAAATAGCTTCCCACTCTCCTGTCTTCCCTCCCTCTGGTAACCACTGTGCTGCTTTCTGTTGCCATGACTGCCCCCTCTAGAGACCTCGTGTACATGGGCTCCAACAGCATCCGTCTGTCGGCCGCTGGCTCACCCATTCACACAATGTCCTCAGGACTCCTGGGTGGTGGAGCATGTCAGAGTGTCCTTCCTTTTTAAGGCTGAATCACATGTTATTAAATGCATTTACCATATGTTGTTTATCCATTCATCCATCAGTGGATGATGATGTTGGACTTTACCTGAGCCCAGTCTTCCCAGAAAACAGGAGTCAGGAAATCTCCCTACACTTCTGTGCTTCAAAAAGGCTTTCTGCAAAGAACCACAGTTCGTGTGACTTAGATAAGACGCATGGATGTCCCTCCACTTACCTAAGACCAGACACAGACTCTCCAACTTCCTCTTCCTTGTCTCATAAAATGATCAGCTGGGGTTGCCACCACCAACTAATCCGGGTAAAATACTGGCTGATGGGACTTGACCAGACTTTAGTGAAGCTTTTCCCCTTCCTACAGGCCCCTGAACTCTAAGCCCCAGATCAGAATGCAGAACAGCCTCTCCTGACCACCCCATACTGCAGAAACTTCTGAGGCTCTCACAGACCTTCCATTCAGAATGTTCTCACCATTGCAATCATCCCATCCCCCACCTCAACAGTTTTCTCAGATAAAACATCTCCGTACCTTAGTCTAGATTTATTTTTATTTGACTGAGGTTAGTGAGAAAGTGCTGGGAGGTATACCATTAGATGCAGACTTTGAGGATCATGGACATGATCCCAGCTTTTATGCAGATAATAATTTCTCAATCCCATGTTATAGGTGAGGAGGTGGGCCTCTAAGGCCAAAGGACATGCGGGCAGTCACAGCTCCATGACAGTGCTGCTGGTGATCTGATACAGAACAGTCCCTTGGGGGGTGCTCAGTCTGAAGTGTCTGCCTCCAGCTAGGTCATGATCCCGGAGTCTCGAGATCGAGCTCCACACCGGGTTCCCTGCTTCTGTCTATTGTAAATAAATACAATCTTTTTTTTTTTTTAAGATTTTATTTATTTGACGGAGAGAAACACAGCAAGAGAGGGAACACAAGCAGGGGGAGGGAGAGAGGGAGAAGCAGGCTTCCTGCCGAGCAGGGAGCCCGATGTGGGGCTCGATCCCAGGTCTCTGGGATCATGACCTGAGCCGAAGGCAGTCGCTTAACCAACTGAGCCACCCAGGTGCCCCTAAATAAAATCTTTTTACAAAATAAAATAAAAATAAAGAACAGTGCCCTTTCCAGCACACGCGTGCCTAGTCTTGGTCAATGTCTGTAGATGATGGAAATGTTCTCCGGTTTTCTAAGAAAAGGGAAATGGATCCAAGCGTGAAAAAAATGAACAGAATACCCAGAGCTTAAAGGAACCTCGTTCAGTCTGTGGAGATGAACGAAAACCATCCAAATGGGAACAACAAAGGCTCTTTATTCAGAGGCTGCTGTCGCAAGGGAGCAGGCCGCCACCGTCATTTACTCTGGGTGGAGGGAGACTCAACGGCAGGCAGAAGGCCGGGAAAGTTCTATCGTGCTTAGAAAAGAAAACCCCAGATGTGCCCCGACTGGAGCTGCAGGCAGGGTGCCGTGCAACCGCTAACTGGAGGTGGGGAACCCTCTGTGGCCGGTCAGGGAGTGCATCCTGGCTTTCCCCTGTTGGGCCTCAGTGAGAAGCTGCCCGGGATGGAGCCTGCCTGCCTGGGGCTGTCGGCCACGGCCCGAGCAGCATCCTGGACCGTTACTGTAGCAGGCTGGCCTCTGGGCTGGAGGCACTGGGCTGGTCGGAGCTCGAGTCCTACAGCTGGCCTCATCCTTGTACCCTCATTCCCTCAGTTCTCTTGGGACGCTGTGTTCGTAAGAGGCCATCACCCCGGCCTTACACCTGAGCCCCCCTCAGACCAGGGATGGCGCGAGAGGCTTGTCCTCGCGGGGGAGAGAAAGTAGGCAGAGGCTAAGGGTGTTTCAGCGGCCTTCAGCCCCACCCCCACACTGGCCTTTATGTTTTTTACTAAAAGGTGAAAATCGGCGCCCGAGCATCACATCTGGCTTTCCAGGGCTCTCAGACGACCCACAGACGAAGAGCCCCGCCAGGCCTCTACAGCTCCAGCGTTCCCAGAATCTCCGCGAGCCCCAGGACTTCGGCAGCCTCCTCGCCCGGCCCTTGTAGTTACCGGACGGGGAGAGCTCCAGAGATTGTAGTGCTCAGGCTCTAGTCTAATTCTGCTGAGACCTCTTTGAGGCAGCAGAGGGGACTGGATGTGCTCGAGGAGCTCAGCCAGCAGGTGAGGTGAGCACACACACGACACACGTTCCCAGACCTCCCATGCGCTGGGTCAGCTCTGAGCTCCTAAATGCTGTTCCTTGTGTCTAAAACACCTATCCTTTCCCTAATTCCTCACTGTGGATTCCCTTTTGCCCCTCAGTCCCTAGTTGTAGCATTGCCCCTGGGAATACTTCCCGCACCCCAGCCTCCTGAGCCCTCACA
>PITA01026809.1:0-22028 GCA_004023965.1 Spilogale gracilis
TTCCCATTTGCTTTCCTTCTGCCACTGTCCTCCAGTTTGCCCCTCATGCACCGCAAGTAAGTGAGACCATGCGATACTTGACTTTCTCTTCTTGGCTTATTTCACTCAGCATAATCTCTTCCAGTCCAGTCCATGTTGCTACAAAAGTTGGATATTCATCCTTTCTGATGGAGGCATAGTATTCCATTGTATATATGTAGAAAAAAACTTTTTAGCCAGCCATTCAGAGGCTTGGTGAGTAATACGTAAGGGCAGGACACCTTTAAATGTGCTGGGACAATGAAGTTTTCCAGTACCAAACAATTTTGTTTTATGAGAACAGAACCATTAGTACATGCAAAAAATAACAAGGCAGCCTGACCTTATTCTGATTAAATTTTGAAAGGGCTTGATTCACTGGAACCCACCTGGAGCAAAGTCAACAAGCACTGGTCAATAGGCTGATTTCAACAGTATCACCAAATTGTTCAGGGAACAGACTGCTTGGACTTGAGTTTCTCGGGAAAAAAAAGAGAGAGAAAGACAAAGTCATTTGCAGAATCGTGATTTTCAGAATGTTTTTCATCAACCCTCTCTAACCTTTGTTAATATTTTGAGAACATGATTCATCTTTGGAATTTATGTGTAAATGTATTTTACCTTTTTATTGAGCTAGGGATGTGGGCAACTGTCTCAATTAGTAAGAGTTAATTATATATAATAAAAGGCTTTTGGGGGGCATATATCTGACTGGAGATTTTAGACAGTTTAATACCTGAGGAATTCAAATATCTGCTCTTTCTGAAGTATGAAACAGTATTGCTTCTAGATGTCCATGTTCTTTGCTCAATCTTTTCAAGTAATATAAGCAGAGAGAAACATTTTTAAGAACTAAAAAAGGTGAGACTGATTCTTATTCTTTGGTCCTTTGGCTTCTTCAAAGGCAGTAGTCAATGTATCAAGTTAGATAGCAACACTAACCATGGTGTAGCATGAACTCTAAAACTGGTAGACATGCAGTGATCTTCTACATCTACAGGAGCAACAGTGCTTTGGGACCCCTGGTGGCTCAGTTGGTTAGGCATCAGCCTTCCACTCAGGTCCAAGGGTCCTGGGATCAAGCCCTATTTCCGGCTCTCTGCTCAGCGGGGAGCCTGCTTCTCCCACTCCCTTTGCCAGCTGCTCCCCCAGCTTTTGTCTCTCAGTCTCTCTCTCTCTCTGTGTATCAAATAAATAAATGATTTTTTTTTAAAGAGCAACGTTGCTTCAAACAACTGTGTACTCCCTCTTTCTCTGTCACTCAATCACTGCTGTGTTTTAATTGTGGCCATTATAGTTGCATGTAAAAACCCACTAAAGCTAATTAAAGTAAAGAGAGTGAAGTTATTGACATTCTTGGGAATTCTCATGGAATTTCAAAGGCTAATAATGAGGTATAGTTGGACCTCAGAGAATCTGGAATTAGAATGCCAAAAACAAGACCATGTGCTTCATCTTTCAGAGACCAGAGTCTCTAGCTTTGGGTTGTGAGTATCTAACACTCCTCCAGCCCTTCCTTCTCCTCCTCCCTTTGTCTGTCTGTTTCTTCTGTGTATTCATTGTGTATGTACTGCAGTGTGGATATTTGCCTTGAGTGTACATTGGCTCTAGTGCCCACCAGTAACTGGCAACTATCCATGTGAGATTCTTAAGAGCAGAACGTTGATTGGCTCAGCTCCACTTTTAGAGATGAAGCACAAAGTTATTAGTGAGGGGCAATCAGAAGAATGGCTGCCTCTGGGTCAGGTATCCATCTCAGAGGTAGTCATCTGTGGTGAGGGTGTGGGGACAGAGGCACATGGCATATGGGATCACCTTTTCTGGAAACCTTGAGTAGTGTGGGCAGTTGCGGAGCATCTGTTGCACTCACACTCACAGAAATCTATTCCTTCGTGGGCTTTTCAAATGCAGCAAGACTGAATATTTACATCCCATCCATACCCACCACAGCCCCAACACTCCCCTTCTCCTTTCACTCTACCAGTCTGCAGACCTGTTGTGTCCATTCTCACATGATTTGCTAGCTCTCTCCTATCCTATGATAAGAAAGCTCAGGTTACTAATCCCAGGCTTTTTTGCTTCCTGACACTTTTCTTTCTGTCTGCTTCTTCAGGCTACTGTGACTCCCATGTGTTATGAAATCTCTGGGTCTGATTCTCCTGGGGATTACATAGTCCCTTGGCTTCATTGCCAAAGAGTTGTAAGGATTAATTTGTTAAGTTCGTTGAGCTACTTTATGTCCCACGAGTGCACTGGAGGAGTGCTTCTCAAACAATGTGCATGTGAAATACCTGGGGACCTTGTTAAAATGCAGTTTCAGGAGCTCTGTCATGGGGATGTGAGATTCTGTGTTTTTAACAAGCTCCTGGGTCATGCCGCTGCCGATACTGATAAAAGAACAATACTTTGAGTAGAAGACTAGATTCCGAAGTGTTGTGCACTTATAAATGTAATCTTCTGAAGGGGAGGCACCATCCCCAGGTATCCTTATGTGCTCTTCCACACTCAACACTGTACATAGTATGTGATATTCAAAAGTTACTTGGGTTATTACTGAACTAGGCGCACATGAAATGCAGGATTTTCTGTGCCTACTTTTTTTTTGAGTGATTTTTTAAAAGTGCTAAAAATCAGTTACATTGATAAACATTTTTAAGGGTCTGATCATGCGATAAACATTTCTTAAAGAGAAATATAATAAAATATTACGTTCCTATCCTCAAGGAGGACACTGGTATGTTTCCCACTAATACGTCTTTACTGGAATTTTGGAAATAATTTTAGAATTGTAAGGGTAGCAGTGAGATAATTGAGCCTGTTTGTGCTGCTAGCAGTTTGACCTTCTGTTATTTAGATGTCATTTTTCCACATATACAATGAGGCTAGTGACATTGTTGGGATGTTTATGTGTGATAATGCATATAATAAATACCTGACACATAATAAATGATCACTGTCAGTATTATGAGTAATAGTGGTAGAATTAGGAATAGTAGCAGTGATATTTAAGACAATTTTCATTATCCAGCTGATTCACTCTAAGAAAATACTTTATTCCTCTCCTTCCTCTCTAAGTCCATACCTTACCCTAATGTGCAATTTCACTTTGTAGGGTTTATCTGCTATTTAAAATGTAAACTTCAAGGAATATGCAATTTAAGAATTCAGTCAAGGGGCCCCTGGGTGGCTCAGTCCATTAAGCGTCAGACTCTTGATCTCAGCTCAGGTCTTGATCTCAGGGTTGTGAGTTCAAGCCCTACACTGGGTTCCACACTAGGCTTATAAATAAATGAGTGAATGAGTGAATGAATGAATGAGTGAATTCAGTCGATTTCCCTTGGTATGAAAAATGCTATACACACTACAGTAGAAGAACAGAAAGAAAAAATAAACATATTTTCCTACATTGCAGCTAGTTAAATCCAAACTGTTATTTTTCTTTTCTCTGATATCATTATAAGTTTATTCAGTAGGAAAAATTAACGTGCTTGAAGTGTTTCTCTAAACCTCTCTAGCCATGTTGGATGAGACAGGAAATACATACATATACACAAATACATTCGTATATATGTATACACACACACATACACACACACAAATTTACAGGTGAATAAGAAATAGGTATTAAATAATATCATCTCTGGAAAGAAGTAAACTGGACATGCACAGAAAGGGATATTGAAATCACAAGTATTGGCTTAGATTTTATTTATAAATGATAAGCATCTACATAATGAATAACATCTGTATTCTTTGACTAGGGTCAATATAAGCAGATATATTTTTTTTGAGATTGTTTTATTTATTTGAGAGAGAGCAGGGGGAGGGGAAGAGGGAGAGGGAGAGAAAGAGTCTCAAGCAGACTACATGCCCAGCTCAGAGCCCAACATGGACCCTGGGCTCTATCTCATAACTCTAAGATCACGACCTGACCAGAAGTCCATGCCACCCAGGTGTCCTTGTACTTTCTACACAAAGTAGAAACCAATTTGTAATAAATGAACCATTTTTGATTCATCATACATTAAATAACTTCTAGAATGAAACTGATAGACCATCTCCTTTATCCTCAAATAAAGTAGTGTATCTCCAGGAGTTTCCAGAAAGAAAAAGTTGATTGAAATAACAAATGTTGATGTAAGTGCCATCATTCAAGAAATCTTTTTTTTTTTTTAATTTTACCTATTTGACAGAGAAAAACACAGCTAGAGAGGGAACATAAGCAGGGGGAGTAAAAGAGGGAGGTGCCAGGCTTCCCACTGAGCAGGTAGCCCAATGCGGGGCTCTATCCGGGGACTCAGGGATCATGACCTGAGCTGAAGGCAGATGCTTAATGACTGAACCACCCAGGCGCCCCTCATTCAAGAAGTCTTAAAGAGACTTAGCTTGTGGAAGGTTGGCACATGGGCCTCGGAGTCATAACTTTTATCATCGCCTTATTGAGGATAAGTACTTACAAAGAAGACTTTGGAAGCAAACATTTAGAGTTGACCCTTGAACCACATGGTTTGAAATGTGCAGGTCCCCTTATATATGGCTTTTTAAAAAATAAATAGCAGTACATACTGTAAATGTATTTTCTCCTCCTTACAATTTTCTTAGTAATGTTTTCTTTTTTCTAGCTTACAGTCTAACTGTAGTGTAGAACACATATCATACACAAAATATGTGTTAAATCCACCATTTATGTTTATCAGTAAAGCTTCCAGTCACCAGTAGGCTATCAGTAGTTAAGTTTTGAGGGAGCCAAAAGTTTTACATGGATTTTTAAAAAAAATTGTTTTTAAGTAAGCCATCTTCACACCCAATGCAGGGCTTGAACTCATGACCCGGACAACAAAAGTCACAGGAACTATTGACTGAGCCAGCCAGGCACCCCTAGGTACGGATTTTTGACTGGAACCAGGGGGTCAGCACCACTAACCCCTACATTTTTCAAGGGTCACCTCTATTATTTTTTCTTTAGCTAGTTCTTTTTTTTTATTACCTATGTCATCTAGATGTTCCCTTGGATTTCAAGTCCTCCAGTTTCCCAGGGTCAGCTTGTTCTTTAAAATATAATTTAGATGGACTCAAATCATAGGCTCACATACAAGAAGTTCCCTGCATCCCTCCCAGTATTTTCAGCAGTTGTAAGTGGAGTTTATGTCTCTCCTGGATGCCTTTGCTTCCAAGTTTCTTCTTATGCTGATTTCGTATAGAAAAAAAGAAACTGAAATACCCCATGCCACCCACATGTTTGTTTGTTTTTCTTTTTAACACCCATTTAGGTAATGCAAGTGAAAACACTTCAGTAAGTATAAAGTGCTACCTAGGGAAGGTAATAATCTATCTAAATTAGAAGGTGACATAAAGCATTGTGAATGCCCTAAGAGTAGACTGGAAGGAGGAACACAGAAGATAGTGAAACAGCATCTTCTCGTATCATCTGACCGAAAATAGAGAGAAGGATGACATCCTGACAAGATTTTGAAATAAATTAGATTGTCTGTGGGTTACAATAAGAAGGGAAATTTACCCATGAAAGTTTAAAAGGGAACAGCAAAAGTTTGTCATATGATTGCAAGAATCCAGAAGAGTATTCAACCCTCCCAAAAGAGAGAAGGGTCGTGAGAATACTTTGAAGCTGGGTGAGCTGGTAATGACAAGGAACACATTTTCCTCACCGTGTTTGAGAAGGCAGAGCCACATGGCCTTTGTCTTATGTCTGTTGACTGCAGCTGCCCGAGCGTTAACCAGCTGTGTCCCGGTGCTTGTTGCATGGAGCAGTCTCCTCAGTTGTCACGTTCCATACCATTTTTCCGAGAATTTGTTCCCAACCTTTTTTTTTTCAGAAACTGTTTCTAACGTGATAGTCACAGTTTCCTAACTCCACACATCGCTTTCATAGGATCTAATCCTCAAACTCCCTGGATGTAGTACTGTATAATCTTATTCGATGGAACCGGAAGAAATTCTGGTTGGTGAGGCTTGCATGGTTTTCTTTTTTTTTTCTTGTTGTTGTATTCATTGTTGTTGTTCTTTGTCTTTTCTTTTAAGGGTAGAATACACTTCATTTATCTTGGGCAGTTTTAAACCTACCTCAGAAGTTTCAGCCTATGCCAGTAGAAATCCCATTCAGATAATATTAATCAGAAAATTCAAGTAATACCTATTAACTTTCAAGGAAAAGTCAAATGAAGAGTATTTAAAGAAGATGTTCCTGTATGAAATATAATTTGAGGATGTGGAATGAAATCTCCTGCTCCACCTACTTTCCATGGGCAGGGTCCTGGGAGTGTGGGGGCCCTGAGTGCTATCTGCCCTGGTGGGTTACCCTTTAGCCCTATCTCATTTGCAACTACCTCATTTGATAGTGTTTGTAGAAGAGTTGCCTGGTTCCCTAGTTCCTAAAAGAGGTAATACGTATGTACGTAGGGCAGATCATTTTTTGTTGGAGGAAGACTGGCACGGAGTCATAGCTACACAGAAGTGGGTGTGGGAAGGGCCATGCGGTACAGTAGTACTGAGGTGGCCAGGAGGGTAGGAGGTGCAGGACCAGGCATGCTATGGGGCCAAAGCCCTCCCCATCAATGATCTGGCCCCACCATGACCATGTTGAGGACAAACTTGGGGCACTCTCAGCAGCCCAGTACTTGTGAGAGGCTATGACTTGTTCAGCTCTGAAGAAACAGGAGAAAATGGGTCACCTCAGAATTGGGTAATTTTCCCACCCTTCTCTGAAACAATGGACCAGCATGACCAAGTCACCATACAAGCAGGGATCATTGCAAAGGAGATTTTTAAGAGCTGTGGCACTTAGAGGACTCCCTTCTCTTTCCAAGAGCCACTGGTCACTTCTGACTTCCTAGGGGTTCACTATTTACCTCTTTTTTTTTTACCCAGGTTTATGTACCACTTGTTGGGGTTCTGCTTTCAAAGGCTGTCTTCTAAAGTAAAAAAAAAAAAAAAGTTTTTAGGAAAGCACTTTACATAGAGACTTGAGGACCAACCGTGGTCATCCACTGGGAAAGGTAGATGTTGAAGGATCAAACCTATGCCATAGCACCTGGTACGAAATGTTTATTACTCCCCAAGCAGGCCACAATAGATTCAGTAACCCCATTTTACAGACTGAAGTTGAATTGTGATTACATTTTTAAAGGTAAAATTAAAGCACAGAAGCCTGTATGTGTTGCTTTGTCAGTGTCAGTGTTGGTCTAAGCCACTTTTGGCCAGTCTCTGCCAATGAATCAATAATTCAGATGAAAACAGTTGTTTAAAGCCAGTGTACAGCCAACGTGACTACTATTTTTAGTGCAGAAATATATTCAAGATCAAATCCATTGATGTCTGCCTGTTTTATTTAATCATATGCCTTTTACCTAGAAGATGCAGGTCCTCTGGCATACAGATGAGTGTACACGGAATGATTCAGGCTTCGTACTGTCCAAATTAAATTCTAAAAGCCAAGATATTCATCATTCTGACATCTCTTTGCAGATGCAGAATGTGTATTGAAATATCTCTTGAAATGTGTCTTGTTTACTTGAGTAATACATTTACCAGGTCATGTTAATTAGAAATAATACCTGAGTAAGGTCTTTAATAATGTATCTCCTTTTAAATATGAAATTGAGGCACTGCTTTTTCCAGATGCTAGAATGGCTGTTTTTCCTGATTACCTATATTTTGGATTTTGAGGTTTCCTTCTAAATAGTTTATATTTTTTCCCTGAGTTTTTCTTCAGAATCCATTATTTTTGGCTATATTATAATCTAGGTTTATAGATATTAAAAATGGAAAACTCAGGAAAAGATATTTGAAAGGAGTAATGTCCCACTATTAAGATTTCTTGTAATTAAAAATATTATAGTATTGGGGCGCCTGGGTGGCTCAGTTGGTTAAGCAACTGCTTTCGGCTCAGGTCATGATCCTGGAGACCCGGGATCGGGTCCCACATCGGGCTCCCTGCTCGGCGGGAAGCCTGCTTCTCCCTCTCTCAGTCCCTCTGCTTGTGTTCCCTCTCTAGCTGTGTTTCACTCTGTCAAATAAATAAATAAAATCTTTAAAAAAAAAAATATTATAGTATTATAAGTTATAGGAAATGTGCTCTTTATAATACTTTAAAAGCACACTTGTAGATATTGAGAGCCTATTTAATAATCCTCCATTTTGACATTTTTTGACATTTTTGATATTTCTTATGTAAAGAAGAAGATTTTATGGCTAATGAGTGAAAATTTCCAGTTACATCCCTGAAACCATTTTCCATGGAATTTCAGTGTAATCGAAATAAATAATGTGAGTTTATCTTGAACCTCATTAAATAAACTCCCAGTAATCACAGATACAGTTGTGTAGTATATATAACTTCAAAGGGAAAGTTATCATTTTCAAGAGAATTAATGATTCTTGGGAAAAATGTATAACTAGGGGCATCTGGGTGGCTCAGTCTGTTGAGCAGCTGCCTTTGGCTCCATTCATGATCCTGGAGCTCTGGGAGTGAGCCCTGAGTTGGGCTCCCTGCTCAGCAGGAAGTCTGCTTCTTGTTCTCCTTCTGCCCCTTCCCCTGCTCCTTCTCTCACTCTTTCTCTCTCAAGTGAATAAAATCTTAAAAAAAAAAAAAAAAAGAATATGTATAACTTGGAAATGACAGAACTGTCTTTCACTCAAACTAGATTGTGGAAATGACAGAATGAGCCCTAGGAATCCTCAAATTTGCCTTTAAACAATGTCGCCTTTTATACGGTGCTCAGTGAGACCTTGTCTATTAGACCAACAGGACAGAGCTAGGAAAGCGAATGCGCACGTCTCAAATTTATTTTGCCATAACCTCTGCTAAAGTTTTCTGAGCACCTCAGGATGTGCATGTTCCATTGGAACTGACTGTGTGAATCCATGGGTGGGTATAATCGTGTAGCCTCTACTCAAACAAAGCTTCAATATGGCAAGCCAAAAATTGGCTTTTGCCGACATTTTGATACAAAGAGCTAGTCTAAAGTGATGACTATCACATTCCAAATGTAGAAACGTTTATATCATGTCACCTCTTCTCTCTTCCAGGTGCTTCATCCCAAACATCTATGCGGCTCTATTCACGGCAGCCCTTGTTCCTCTAATGTGCCTTGTGGTGGTGTTTGTGGTGTTCATCCACGCCTACCAGGTGAAGCCACAGTGGAAAGCATATGACGATGTCTTCAGAGGAAGAACAAATGCTGCAGGTTTGGAACGAACCCTATTTGCACTTTGGAAATTAGAACTTTTTAATGGTGGGAGATTGTCACTGAATATTTTTACCAAGAGAAAGAAAAAAGAGAAAGAAAGAAAATGAAAGAAGGAAGGAATGGAAGGAGAAGGGAGGGAGGAAGGAAGGGAGGGAGGGAAAGAGGAAGGCGTTAGCCTCAGCTTCCAGCTCTGAAACCATAAGTTAAGCTGTGGCTCCCTAATTTCCCCACTCCTTGGCACTTTCTGATTTGTCTCTTTCTTCAGGGCTCCATAGGGTTTATTGCCAAGTCTGGTTTTATCCTTAAGATATTAATGTTCAAGTAAATGCCTCACAGCCGGCTTAGGGAGCAGCTTCCCCAGACTTTCTTCAAGTTAAGTAATAGCAACCTGTGTTCAGCCTATGAAATCTATTAATTTCTCTCAGCTTCTGAGACTTCATCACAGACAACCCTCCCTAATGCTCATGAGTGCCATGGTTTGCATGTGGAGTTCTGATTGTGCTGACAGATGTTTAAAAACATATGTGATCGGACAGCTTCATAACTGGCTACACATGTCTGGTTACTTAAGCAAGCAAATCTTTCCAGCTCAAATTGGCTTTTAGTGCAGCTCATTTTTTCCCTTTGAATCATACTTAACAGATTTTTATGATCTGATTCTTTTTTGTTATTGTTGTTAGATTAGAGTCTCTTAGGAATTTTCTTAACTAGAAACAATAACCACACACCTACATAGAGGAAATTTCCTCTAAAAACTTATGTGAGTGAGGGGGATATGCGGCTGGGGGATGCCTCCTGGGCCAATGA
The DNA here is from genome assembly GCA_004023965.1 of Spilogale gracilis. Taxonomy (NCBI): domain Eukaryota; kingdom Metazoa; phylum Chordata; class Mammalia; order Carnivora; family Mephitidae; genus Spilogale; species Spilogale gracilis. The sequence goes on from PITA01026809.1 coordinate 10,032, forward strand.
AGAAGTCTCCTATTTTCTAAGCTTTTATAAATCTAAAGCCAAATGTGTGAGAGGAATTTTCACATTTTAAGAGCTTTTCAAAGTTTAAGCCAGATACCATATATGAAGTCCCTTGAATAGTGTTCAATACATTATTAGCAGCTCAATAAATATTGTCACAGGATAGGAGAAGGAGACCCTCTAATGTATAGAGAGCCTTCAAGTTCCTGAAGTGGATCAGGGAACACGTGAAAAGATTTTCTTCACAATGTAAAGAGAAGGGACTTTTTGATATTAGTTTGTGGGGCAATTTTAGGATAGCTGTATCTAGCCAGCTCTTCTCTCTTCTTTTCCATTTAAGCATGCAGTCATTGTGTGGGCAGAAAAGTTATTTGAAGTTATAATTAATCTTAAATTCTTCAGTAAAAGAAATAATATTCAGTGTAGAAATCCTACTTTTTCATGGGGCATAGAGTTTATCCAAAAGCTGTGCTTTTATTCAACCTGGGATTCGGTTTATTAAAATACGTGTTCTTTTTTGAACGGAAGGTTTGTTTCTTTCCCCAGATGATAAGATTTCTTCTGTTTTCCATATAATATAAAAGTGCCAGTGTTTGCGTGTTTTCAAAAATTATAACATAAGGACCTAACCTAATGAGTTAATTCTTCTTCATGACTAAATCACCTTTTGGATATGCTCCATCATAGATATACTAGATAGTAATACTCCAATTATCTGAAAAACATAGCCCTCAAGCCTTAAACATAATGCTAAAAGCTTCAGCACTTGTTTCTCAACGAGGGAAACCTCTTGCCATGAAATATTAATAGCAGCATTATTCTATTATAGCTTTTCAAATAAAAAAATTATTATATTCCTAATTCCCCCATTCCCATGACAATATGGTCTAATAGTATTTCACGCTTGGACTTTTAACAGTATTTTCTTGAGTGGTCACTAGTTCTAGTCTTTTTCTTCTCCAACTCATTTTCTCGGATGTCTATACTTCACCAGTGTAAAGTGGATTCCCCCACTCTCGCATTACAGCCATTCAGGTTCTCTCTCATAGCCTGAGAAAAAGCCAGTCTCTTTGGCCTACAATACAAGTGTCCATACTGTCCACCCACCCCAGGCCATCTTTTCATCTCCAAGTCAGTTACTATTTATCCCACATTACAACCATGCCATGTATTTACTTTTTCCTAAAATTACCTGATCCCTTCATGTTTGCTCATGTAAGGAGACCTCTACTTTGAACTCTCCATTATTAGTTAATAAAAACCCATGTGTTTAGTAAGTAATGTAGGGAAATGTGGATGAGAGAGAAGTGGAAGGGGTTTATTATCTTCTCATAATCTTCATTCACTCCCCACAGCTGTCCAAAATAAACCCGTAATCTCAGTAAAAATGGTTTGCTGGATAAGCACAAGTTAATTACCCTGGACCCCCCCCCCCTTTCCAACAAGGTACTACCCAGTTTTCTATAGAAATTCTGGAAGTTCCCAACATGCTACCTCTTCTCTGAATTACAATTGCCTCTTCACAGAACTATACCAAGTAAGAATTGCTCATTTCCTTACCTATGCTTTGAGGCACTTTGTCCCTACAGCCATTATAGCACTTATCTTAGAATGAAATGGTGATTCCTTGCGCTGTGTATGGTTGACTTCATTAATAAGTTAGGAATCTTGGAGGGCAAGAACCATGTATGATTCATCGCTGTATCACCCATGGCCTTTTAGAGTGCTCAGTAGATAGCAGGAGCATAGCTAATATTTGTTAATATTAACTATTTTAATATTTAACATAATAAATGAATAAATTAATAATCACAAATGTACCATAAAATCTTATAGACTTGGATCCTTAAGCTAAATATAGCATTAAAAAGAAGAGGAATCTGTTATATCATCAAAAGTAAAAATTAGAGTATTTATCTCATTGATCTGTTTGTAGGTATCCCTTTGAACGTTATTGTCATTGGGGCTATGGTTGTTTTCTTGACTTTTGTGATTCCCCAAAATATGTGTTCAGCTCTGACTGCTGGCCTAATCTTTTATGTTTTATTTGCAATCTCCTATAATACACCTCCATTTGACTATTTCAAATAATTTATTTCAAGTACAAGAGTTCTAGAAGGAAAGCAACAACAACATGTCTATTCCACCAAGGAGCATTTGATACTCTTTTTGAATCTTTTTGCCAAAATTCCATTGCATTGAAAAGTGAGCAGTCAGGAGGGCACTGTAAATTCGTGTATTGCCCTCTGCCCTGCTCCATAGGAGCCCTTACATCAGAGTCAAAGACAGGATAGAACAAGAGAAAGTATTGTTTAAAGCGAACATCTCTGTGGCTCAGAAACAGAACAAGCACTACTACAAAGTAGTAAACTGGACCGAAACCATGGACCCAGTGTTTTTTTGTGTCCACAGGCCAGTGGCTCCAGGAGTGGCTCAGCTGCTGTGGGGGGAATTGGGACCTAAAAGATTGCACCCAAGGCAAGGAGACTGGGGCACTAACACCTGCATGAAAGGAGCCTGAGAAATCCCTGGCACAGTAGCCTGTACTTGGCTTATAGGACTTCGGAAGTCCAAGGAGAACACAGGCAAAGCATCTCCTTAGTTCCCTGGACCATTCTCTAGAGTTTGCGGACTGAATCACTATCATATCACATAGCGCCGCAGGGATAAGAAGCCCAAGACATCAAACTAGTTCTCTTGGAACAGGAGAGCTGACAGGAGGTGCTCATAAATCATTTGACAGAAAATGGTAGGCAGACAAAGAGAACAAGCCGCGAGACAAGTGCTCTCTACTCAAGATTAGCTACGGTATAGAAGTCCCAAACACTGGAGGAAAAGCAACAGATAGCCCTTAAAATCAGCAATCAAAAAGGTGAATTTAAGCCAGAAAAAAATTTAAAGAGATAATAAACTATAACTTTGATAAATACATTAGAATCCTTGAAAATATAGAGCAAGAATCCTCAGACTGTGGCCCTCCTGGCCGCTCACCTGTTTGCACGTTTCATCTCTTCATTAACAGCTTTGTTGAGATGTAAGTTACATGTGAAATTATCTGTTTAAATTGTGCAGGTCAGTGGTGTCTAGTAATTTATATCATTGTGTGACTATCACCCTAAGCTAATTTAGGACAATTTCATCACCTCAAAAAGAAACCGCATTCCCATTAGCAGGAATTCCCCATAGTACACTTCCCTGGGCTTTAGGTAACCATTAATCAACTTTCTATCTCTATAGATATGTCTGTTCTACACATTTCCTATAATTGGACATAGAATATGTGGTCTTTTGTGTCTGACTTCCTTCACTTAGTGTAATGTTTTCAAAGCTCCTGTGTATTATAGCAGGTATCAGCACTTCATTGTTTTAACTGACAAATAATGCTCCACTGTATGCATACACTATATTTTGCTTATCTGTTCATCAATTGACAGAAATTTGAGTTATTTCCACCTTTTGGATATTATGAAAAATGCTGCTATGGACATTAGTATGCAAGTTTTTATATTAGCATAGGTTTTCATTTCCCTTGGGTATATACAGAGAAGTGGAGTTGCTGGGTCATATGACAGCTCTGTGTTTAATATTTTGAGGCACTACCATACTGTTTTCTGAAATGGCTGCAGTGACCTGTTTTTGTAAGTAAATTTTTCTTGGAACTGAGCCACACCTGTTTGCTTACATATATTCTACAGCCGCTCTCACAATGCAAAGTTAAGTCTGTGTTGTTGCCACTGGGACCATGTGGCCTGCAAAACCCAACATATTTAATTACTGGCCATTTACAGAAAATGTTTAACAACTGACCCTGATATAAAGAAATATTTATCCATTAAAAACACTGAAACATAGAAAAAAATAGACATAAACAAGCAAGTATCAGAAATCTTGGCACTGAAAAATACACTCTTTGAAATTTTAAAATATCTTAATATTTGAGATGAACCCTAGGTGAGAAGCAGAGGCAAGGAATGAATTAGAATCTGATGCTAGGATTGAGGAATTCACTAAGGTGACATACAGAAAAGAGAAAATATGAAAGCTACACTTGGAGGTATGAGAAGAAATGGCCAAAAGAAAAAAAATAGAGGGAGTGGAGAAAAAGGTTTGAAGAGGTAATGGTTTGAAGAGGTAATGGTTGAGAATTGAAGAAAAATTAGCACAATTACACATAAAATAAATACCTACATTGTAAAAAAGGGTTGAGAGAATGCTGAAAAGTCCAGTATATCAGCAAAACACAAAGTACATTTTAAAAGTTCCCATGTCTGTATTTTTGGAAAAACTGGAGGATGAGCACCTTTTTTTGCTTCTAAGGGTCTGTATTGTTTGTAAGTGGCAACCACCCCACTCCAGAGTTCAGAAGCCAAGATGTAAGCAGGTGCCACCAAGCTGTCCACAAAGCTCAGCTTCAACGGCCACACGCAGACTGGAGCCCAGGCTTTTCTCCGCTTTCCTCCGAAAAACCTGCAGTTTTTCTACCCCACATACCCTTAATACCTGAGAGGGAAGCTGGTTCTGATCAGTCTCAGGCCTATCCCACTTGGTTCTCTGGTTCCAAGCATACACAAAAGCAGCCTTTTGTGTATTAGACGGTTTATAATTTAGTTATATTTTGCCCTGCATTTTTTTAACTGTATGAGCGTTTTTAGGTAGATGGTATCATGAGAAATAGATTCTCAAGTGATGAATCAAGAGATGAAAGTAAAGCTCCTTTTCTTAAAAAAGCACAGTTTCCTAGTTCTACAAATGAGGTTTAAATTTTGAGAATTTGGGGTCATACACTGCCAAGAGTTCTTCACTTATAAATCGCTTTTAACAAGGAGTCAGGTGCATTATGAGAAGGAAAGGTCAGTTCACAACTTCCTTATAGCCAAGCTGGATTTTGTGTTTAGATTTCAATGCCTGAAACAGCATGGTTGTTGATTATTTACAGCTGGTTATGATTATTTACTAACCTTCGAGTTTTAGGTTTGGTAAAGAGATGTGATTAGTTAACTCCAGCATCAGACCTCTTGAAGTAAATGGAGAGCTTGCATCAATCATTTCATTAGGCCTGGCATCTTCCATATTTCTATAGAACGGTTCTCCAAACGAATCACTGCTATGCAGGTTAGATGTGTCTGACACCAGGAGCGATTTTATATCAACACTGCTGTGTTTGATTATGCCTGCTAAGCATCAGTCCCTTTACCCTCTGTATTTTGAGTGACTTTTTTGGTCCTGCTAGCCTTTAATTTCAGAGTTCAGATAAACTCAGTGAAATCTAAGGGAAAGAGGGAGACAGAGGAGGAGCTGCCAGTGAATAGAACGCACTCTTGTGCTATCGTCTCCCAGAGATGGCCACTGTCAACCCCTCCCTTCCCCAGTGCGGTCTGGGGCAGCGATTCCAGCCTGGCATTCTACGGTCCGTTAGCTGCCAGACTTCTGTGAACCACATTTTCAAAGGTCAGTGGCTCCTAATGAGATTCACTGGTCTCCTCCTCCCTTCAGTGGGGTGAGGGTGCAGTGAGGATGAGTCAGGAACAAGGTATGTTCCCTAAACTAGATTTCAATGTCTGAAACAGCATTTTAAACAAAGTCTATAATTTTAGGGTTTGGTTTTGATCTCTGGCAGTGATAAGCTTGTCTCTCCTTTTAGGCTCATTAGAATTTACTGGTTCTCTCTGAATCATCATCGAAATCCTATGTGAAGAATGATTCATGGATCAGGGAAGGAAAATTAATTTGAATAAAAAGAGGAAGTAGCTGATTACAAATCCCTTTCTTATAAAATCCCACACATATGTGTCAGTATGTTATCTAAAATGGTAATGGTGGCTTGATCCAGCTACCCGTGGAGAGCATAAATCCTAGGAATGTGGAATCTCTGGTGCTATCATGACCACTTCTCTACCTGGGATCATATTTGAGGATGAATGCTTCCATATTTTCTGAGGCTCCATTTCCTCATATTGAGAGAGAACCATATTTTCTGAGGCTCCATTTCCTCATATTGAGAGAGAACAACAATAGTAAAATCAGCAAAGATTATATTAAAATTATGAAAATCATTGAAAACTTGTTATAATGAACCTATAACATTTCACTCCTTACACCCTAAAGTTGAGTGACTTTTTTTCTCTCTGGACATTTTGAAAACTTCAAAAAGAGTTTCAAGAAACTTGAAATCCAAAAAAAGAAAAGGAAAGAGCTCCTGGCAAATGCAGTATACTCTGTGCTGTGTTCTCCGGAGATGGCCCCTCCCTTTGCACGTGTGCCTCTCCTCACAGAAAGTCCTGGAGGTTTTCTTTTCCCTCCCTTGTAATCTGGACGGGCTTCGGACTTGCTCAGACGCGTTTAATGTGATTCAAGTGAGGCTGCCCCATAATGGGCCTAGCCTTTAAGAGGACTAGCACTTTCCGGCTTCCTTTCTCTTGGAAGCCCGCCACCAAAAGTCCAATTAATCTGAGACCACCATGGTGTTAGGAACCCCAAGCTAGTCGTGCAGAGTGGCCATTTGAATGGACATGCTTGGCAAGTTGTTTCAGGCATCCCAGGTCTGATTCCAGACGTGTGAATGGAGAAGCCTTCTTGTAGGTTCCAGCCTGAGGAGACACCACACAGAGCAGAAAAACTGCCCAGCCCAGATTGTATGACTATGAGAAGTCATAAATTATCTTAAGCCACTAGGTTTTGTAGTGTTTTTTTATGTAGCAAGCAATAGCTGAAACACTCTGATTCTAGAATCCTTAATGATTCTCACATCAAAATTCTAAGTATGCCATTGTCACTTCAAATTTTACTGCTTGCAGAAACAGACACAGTTTATAAATAAAAATGGGGGGGAGGGAAATGTGGGATTTTTGTTTCCTGAAGCAAAGTCAACGCTTCCACTAAAGTGAAGTACAACTAATCTTACCTAGTAACAACATGTGCTTGAATAGGATCCAGAATGACCAATATAACAGGTTTCACATGTCCTTGGCAGTAAGCTGCTTGTTTGCAGTCTATTCCCAGTCCCATTGCTAAAAAGAAAATTAAAAAACAATGCCTTGGGACCTAAGGAAAACCCCGAGCTTCTCACTAGACAATGAATAGTCTCTTCCACTTGAGCTTGAAAAAGCTTTGTGAGCACAGTTCAGTCTTCCTGCATTTTGCCAGTGGTGGTAGAAAATCCAGATCATTTAAAGAAACTTAGTAGAAGCTCATCCTCAGCTTAGATTTATATCTAGGACCTCAGTCTTTTTATAGGTTCAAATTAGAAATCTTTGAACCTGAAAGATGATGTGTAGTCCCTGGATGTTTGTTTCTGCAGCATTTAAAAACTCTTAGAACAATAACATTAGGAGTTAGTTTCCTAAGGCCTAAGACATTCAAATAAAAAGAAAAAAATAAAGAGAACTGAGAGAGAGCTGAAATCTCTGTTTCAACTCCTGATTTACACATGTAACCAAAGAAGAAAAGGGACTGATCATTTATAACAGAGCTGAATCTTTCTAAAACTCAAGTTTACTGAATATCCTTACCTCATCGAACCACCCTTTACCTAGTCTTTTTGGATACTGATGAGGTCAAGGGTAGTTCTCTCTTGAGGCTATTTCTGTATGAAACTATTCACTTCAATTTACATTTGTTTTCTAGGTGAGCAGAGAGCAATGAGTATGGATAAGACACAGAAGAAAGAGTAAAGGGCTGACCTACATATAAGTGGCAGGTGTGAAATATGTTCTGCTGGTCATAGTCATTATCCTCAGCACCACTGAGTTAAGGCTAGTCATGTGCTAGCCACTGAGCTCAGCATTTTGTATATATTATCTCAGTTTTTACAAGAATCCTCTGAAGCAGGTATCATTATTCCAGCTCCCCCCTTCCCACTGTGTTATCAAAAGTTTCACCAAGGAGCACCTGGTTGGCTCAGTTGGTAGAGCATGTGACTCTCAGTCTTGGGGTCCTGGGTTCGAGCCACAAGTTGGGCATAGTGATTACTTTCTAAAAAAGTTTCACTGAGGGGCATCTGGGTGGCTCAGTCAGTTAAGGATCTGCCGCCAGCTCAGGTCATGATCCCAGGGTCCTTGGGATCCAGCCCTGCGTCAGGCTTCCTGCTCAGCATGGAGCCTGCTTCTCCCTCTCCTTCTGTCCTCCTCAACTCCCCTCACTTGTGTTCGGTCGCTCACTCTCTCTTTCATGTTCTCTATCTCAAATAAAATCTTAAAAAAAAATTTCATTGAGAAAAATAACATGTAAACATTAAGTTAAACCTAGAAAACACTAATTCCATAAAAGTAATTATTAGATTCCATTTCCCAGAAAGAATTTGAAGTTATAGGGTCTGGTAAATTATTCCTTCAATTTCTAATTTAAAGAAAGAATGCCCCCTCTCTGGTACTAAAACACAGCTTGTTATCCTCATTATTCTCATGTAGTACAGACATAATAATAATAAACTTTATAGAGCTATTAGAAGGATTCAGTGTTAATTCGTAGAAAGTCTTTAGTACACTCTCTGAAACATACTAAGCATTCAGTATATGTGGGTATTTTTACTAGCATAACAATTCTTCCAGTATGTAACTGATATGGAATACAGTCAGATATGTCCTTTATGGTTCCTAAATAGCTCTCAAAAATGCCTTCCTTTTTTTTTCCCTTCATGATTATGCCTAGTGTATTAGTCAGTTTGGGCTACCATGATAAAATACCATAGACATGGTTTAAACCATGGAAATTTATTCCTCGCAATTTCAGAGTCTGAAAAGTCCCACAGTCTGGGTGCTGGCCCTTTTAGCTCCTGACAAAAGCCCTCTTCCTAGGTTGCTATGGCCATCTGCCTGCTGTGTCCTCACATGAAAGAAAGAGAGATAGTTCTCTCCTGTTTCTTTTATAAGCACTCTAATCCCATGACAAGGGTTCCACCCTCATGATATTACCCTCTAAGTCCCGTCTCCAAATACCATTATGTTGAGGGTTAGGGCTTCAACATACAACACGTGTGTGTGTGTGTGTGTGTGTGTGTGTGTGTGTGTGTGTATGTATTCAACATACAACTTTTGGAGGGACAATTCAGTCCGTAGTGCCTGGGTTATATCCACTATCATTCTTATACCTAGACAACTGCAGCTGTCTTAAGACTAATATTCTCCATTCTTGTCTGTCTCCATTCCACACTGAACCATCTAAAACGTGAAACTGATCACATCATTAAAATCATTCAATAGCAATCTCTAGACTGTAGGATAAAGGGAAAATGCCACTACTTACCCACATAAACTCTATACTATAGCCATAATGAACTTGTGTTGTTGCCTAAAAGTGCAGTGATTTCTGTAAATCTGGATTTAAAAAACACAACTGAATTCACTCTCACTTGCAGAGTTCATCAATTATAGTGGTCAGGGAGGAGAGGGAACAGAATCAAAATGAATTTCCATCTTGATGCATATCAGAGTAAGTTTCAGTTGGGTGTTAATGAAAGATATGGCCAGTGTGGTATACATATGGTCAGTGTCTTCAAGCATCACAGTGACAGTGTGGCTTAGCTGTGTGGTGTACTCTTTGACTTTCAGTGTGGTTGGCATCTTCTACTGATGTATGCATACATTTACCATGCCTCAATTTGGCCCAGAGAATCAATGAAACTTTCCCAATTGTTCATAATTTTTGTACATAGGCTGAATTTCCCATATATTTCCTTGACAGTTTTTCTGTAAAGTGTAATAAAAAGTTTAAATTTTAATTTTTCTGGCATTCTCATTCTTTTAAAAGACTTCCCTCCCCACCCTCGACCAATCCTTCTTTATTTATCCTGGAAAAATTACCAATGAGGCATTTCTTCCTTCCCCTTTGAAAGCTACATAAAACAGTTATTCATGTTTCTTGCTTTGATCTAAGAACACATTCATTTCTTTTTTAAATGAGTGACTGAAATCTTCCATTCAACTGTTGGCTGATGAAAATAAAATTTCTGATTTTTTTATGTGTCTCTCTCAAATTTGTATTCAGACTGTTGCTGAAGAATGTATGTAAAACTATACTAGAGAGTATAAAAATCAGTTTTTCAGTGCTGTTTTATCTTGGATTATTTATGGCATCAAAAACCTTATGCTCTATGAGCCACCTCATTTGGTGTTACTGTGGTGATCCTGTAATACACCATGACTCTTTCTAATCAGCCAAATCCCAAATTTTTCAGTATAAATTCCATTCTCAATTTGCAACTTTTCCAGGTACTAATTATTGCCATTCTCATTATTTAGGGGGAGTTCCAATTTATGATTCAATGCCTATGCAAGTCTTTAAAATATATATAGTTACAAAATAATTGCTTGATCATACATTAATCAACTGCTACAATATTAAAGAGAAGATCCAGAAATAAAAGAAAATAAGGTTGCTAGAGTTAAGGAAATAGGAAGTGGAGATGCATAATCTGGGGAATTAGAAACTGCATCATAAATTTCTTTAAAAATATATAATTGGCACTGTGATCATGATGCCACTTAATAGTTTACATAGTATAAAACTCAGGATGTTGAAAATGACATCTTTATAAGTTGTTTCCTTTCAGAAGAAAAGTACACCATCACCATATCAAAAGTGACGTCTGGGGTTCATTGGGCCAGAAGGCAGTAACAAACTTGGTCTGACCCTTTCACAAAAGCACTCTTTTGTTACCTTATCATAAGTGAAAGGCCTGCCTCATAAAAGATCACTTTCTTACACCTGTTCCAAGAGGCCACTCCTTCCAATTAATAGGATGTCAAAAATATTTGTGCTCCCTTCCGTAGGGTTACTATGTTCCTGGGTAAGAATTTTTCCTATATTTAAATCTATGCTTCTTGCTCACAACACCCTCCTTGGTCATGTTCCTGTGGTTCCCATTTCTCAGGCTAGCTTCCCTTCCTTGATCAGTTTCCGTATCTCTCTTTGAACATAACCTCTGTCCGTCTCTATCTCTCCCAGTTCCTCGCTCCTCCTTGTTCTTTATTCTGACTCTGACCTCCTTTCCCCTGACCCTGTGATGGGACAGTCCAAGAATATTTTCACTAGCTCTTTGGTTTTGTTTTTGTTTTTTGTTTTTTTCACTAGCTCTTTTTGGATTTCTTCACCAACTTGGCTCCCTCCCTAAGTGACTGTCAATAATGGTCCAATCTGTGCCACACACTTCTCTTCCTTTTATTAACCAATTAGTGCTACGCTGTAATGGATTCTAGTTTATTCTAAGTAACCTTAACTGAGCCACCTCTGCTTTCAAAAGTCCTTTGGATTATCTTTCATTGACTCTTAAGTAATTTTTGAAACAGAGCCCTTACGTTTTGCACTTAATACCTTCTAGTCTCACTCTCTCATTAAAGTATGAAAACAGGGGCGCTTGGGTGGCTCAGTTGGTTAAGCGACTGCCTTCGGCTCAGGTCATGATCTCGGAGACCCCGGATTGAGTCCCGCATCGGGCTCCCTGCTCGGCGGGAAGCCTGCTTCTCCCTCTCTCACTCCCCCTGCTTGTGTTCCCTCTCTGGCTGTGTTTCTCTCTGTCAAATAAATAAATAAAATCTTAAAAAAAAAAAGTATGAAAACAACATGATGCTCTCCTTATTTTTATCTGATAATTTATCTTTGTCCTCTTCTTTCTTTGCCACCTTCCTGCCATTTTTATTTTATTTTTTTTTTTTAAGATTTTTTTTATTTATTTAACAGAGAGAGAGAGATCACAAGTAGGCAGAGAGGCAGGCAGAGAGACTAGGAAGCAGGCTCCCTGCTGAGCAGAGAGCTTGATGTGGGCCTCCATCCCAGGACCCTGAGAACATGACCTGAGCCAAAGCCAGAGGCTTTAACCCACTGAGCCACCAGGTGCCCTTTCCTGCCATTATAGGTAAAATAGTAAATAACTAATTTTCACCAAAGCCAACACACCCAATTGTGCCTTCATCTGTTTTCTCTTTTCTTGGAACTTGCTTCATTAAATTTTCCACATTGTTTTACATCTTAAATTAATCTCTCCCTCCTTCCCCTCTGCCTTCC
>PITA01026810.1:0-22028 GCA_004023965.1 Spilogale gracilis
GTGTATTCAGTGGCCTAAAGTCAAAGAGCAGTTGCAAGGAAAAGTCTGACATTCTAGCCTTTCTGTGTTTCAGTGGCAGAGAGGCAAGATGACATCTCTCCCCCAAGCTTGGAACAGCTGAAGGAAGAATAACAGTCCAAGATGAGAACAGCAAAGGTCTACAAACTCGTCATCCACAAGAAGGGCTTTGGGGGCAGTGGTCAGTATTGATTGGTCTTTGGGGTTGTGTAAGTGGACAGAGGTTCCTGGTGTATGCAGTGCCTTGAACATGACACGCTGACTCATGTGACAGTAGAGGCTAGAGGCAACTTAACTGAGCGAAGCAGCAAGTATGATATAGTTGCAGGGAGGGAAGTAGCACCAGAGGGTACAGGCCCCTGCTCAAAGCATTTTATTCTGACTTTTACGAATGTTTCCAGTCTACTGCCCTTCATTTATTTGCACTTTATTTATTTACTTATTATTTATCTTATTATTATTTTTTAAGATTACTTATTTATTTGACAGAGGGGGAGAGAGAACAACAAGAGGGAGCTGGAGAGGGAGAAGCGGGCTCCCTGCCGAACAGGGAGTCCAGTGCAGGGCTCCATCTCAGAACCCTGAGATCATGACTTAAGCTGAAGGCAGATGCTTAACCGACTGAACAACCCAGGAGCCCCGTTTGTATTTTATATTTCATATTTATTGCATATATCTTTTTTTTTTTTTAAAGATTTTACTTATTTGACAGAGAGAAACACAGCCAGAGAGGGAACACAGGCAGGGGGAGTGAGAGAGGGAGAAGCAGGCTTCCCGCCGAGCAGGGAGCCCGATGTGGGACTCAATCCCGGGTCTCCAGGATCATGACCCGAGCTGAAGGCAGTCGCTTAACCAACTGAGCCACCCAGGCACCCCTATTGCATATATCTTATAAAATTTTAGTCTGCACTGGTTTGGTAGATAAAAGAAACTTAAATTACATGAGAGCAGTAGTAGATACACATTAGACAGGTATGATCAAAGTATGAACCTTTGCCTGGCTCAGAGGCATAGTGAGGAGGGGCAGGACAAAGCATACTGTCCTATACTAAACCAGATTTTTCAGCTCTGCCTCTTAACTTCCCCTGTGACCTCAGGCAAGCCCCTAGTTTACCTTGTCTACAACTCCAAGCCCAGTAGAATGGTTTCTCTGTTTTTCTTAGTCCCTTGAGTTTGTAAATCTGCAGAATAGGATGGCAATTAGTAATATGAGTTTTTTTCTTTTTGTAAAGAAGTAATTTTCCTTTTTGTCCTAAGTCTTATTTGCTTCAGAAATTGGAAGTAGAACACAATGAGTCTTTAAAAAATTTTTTTTTTAATTTAAAGCTTTTATTTATTTGACAGAGAGAAACACAGCCAGAAAGGGAACACAAGCGGGGGGGGGGGGAGTGAGAGAGGGAGAAGCAGGCTTCCTGCTGAGCATGGAGCCCGATGTGAGGCTCGATCCCGGGTCTCCGGGATCATGACCTGAGCCAAAGGCAGATGCTTAACCAACTGAGCCACCCAGGCACCCTGAGTCTTTTTAGAATTTATTTTACTATACATTTGCTCTTGTATATGTGCAAGCCTCCCAAGGGCAGGGACTCCCCCAAAAGACACTAGTTTCAGTATCATAAAGTTTGTGAGGCTTGAGTAAGACGATGTATGGAAAGTATTTGGTAGAGTACCAGACTCAGTGCTGCTCAGTAAATGTAACCATTATTATTACCAGGACAAGGATATAGCAGGCATTGCTATATTTAAAACACAATTTCTTCTAAAATTCACAGTCTGTTGTTAATACTAGACTTTATGGGGACACCTGTGTGGCTCAGTTGTTAAGTATTTACCTTTGGCTCAGGTCTTGATCCCTGAGTCCTGGGATTGAACCCCACGTCGGGCTCCTGGCTCAGGGGGAAGCCTACTCCCCCTCTTAAAGGAAAAAAAAAATACTAGACTTTGTATTTGGTTGAGGCTGCCTGAACATTTGTGGGGTAGAATTGAGTAGACAACAGACATAACTTATGATGGAAGGAAGGATATGAGGATATAGTATATACAGACATATACGATGTATATGAGTCTGTACTTTTTCATGTGTTTAAAACAAAGACAAGGGCGCCAGGGTGGCTCAGTGGGTTCAAGCCTCTGCCTTCAGCTCAGGTCATGATCTTAGGGTCCTGCGATCAAGGCCTGCATTGGGCTCTCTGCTCAGCAGGGAGCCTGCTTCCTCCTCTCTGCCTGCCTCTCTGCCTACTTGTGATCTCTCTGTCAAATAAATAAATAAAATCTTAAAAAAAAAAAAAAGACAACTAGGTGCTATACCCAGTCTCCTGTAGGACTATACATAAGAATACATCAAACAAAATTAGGTGCATAATCTATGCTAAACATAAAGGTTATGAATATGACAAGGTCCCTTGTCCTTAAGGAGCTTTTAGCCTACTGAAACAGATATGCAAAAAGGAAATGGTAAAATGGGGGCGCCTGGGTGGCTCAGTGGGGTAAAGCCTCTGCCTTCGGCTCTGGTCTGTGATCGAGCCCCACATCGGTCCCTGCTCGGCGGGAAGCCTGCTGCTCCCTCTTCCACACCCCCTGCTTGTGTTCCCTCTCTCTCTGTGTCTCTGTCAAATAAATAAAATCTTAAAAAAAAAGAATCCTGGGCTAGAAATCAGTCCTGGCTATGCTTTTATTAGCTGTTTGCCCTTCGGCAAGTCACTTTATCCCCTGAGTCATTTCTTTACTTCTGTTAGACCCAACGATTTATTGTGAGGATCACGTTAAGACAGTATTTTTGGAATTCTTTGACCATTGTATAAATATCAGGGGTTGTACTGCATTTGTGGAACTCAGGCTGTTTTGTTCCTGGTACATGCCAGGTATGTGATAATTTGAGGGAGTAAAGTGTTAATCCCAGAGGCTTAAGTTGCTGAGAGCAAGGGCTACTTTTTCCCTGGGGTCAGTGGGGTGGTAGAAAGATCTTGGGCTCTGAAGACAAAGGCCTTGAACATTGTCAGACTCAGCTACTCATTAGCTTTGTGTCTCAGTGTGAGTCCTTTCGTTCCTCTGAATTTTGATTTAAAGTGGAACCTCATCTTCAAGAGGGGTCAGTGATACTAATCTGATGAAGTCATGAGGACCCACATGAGAATGTTTACTACAACCTGTCGCCCAAGTGAGTCTGTTTTCTGCTTGCGATTGCTGAATTGTCTTTCAGATGATGAGCTAGTCATGAACCCTAAAGTGTTTCCTCACATCAAGCTTGGAGACATTGTAGAGATCGCTCACCCCAGTGATGAATACAGGTAAACATCTCACTAAGATCAGGGCAACCAGTGGGGCAACCTGCTGTTTCCAGATAATTTTGTTTAAGGGACTTGCAGGGCAACACAGCTCTTAGCCTTTACATAAAACTGTTCCTGCCCTCTGGGATTGAGAAATCAATAATCTTTTAAAAAGTAGTCTATTTTTTTTGCTTTTAAAGTCAGGATGACAACTCTGTGAAATATCGGGTAGCATTTAGCTATTTCCTGGAGGGCAAGTATAGAGTTTCCTTGTTTCTGAGAGAACCTCCACACCTTTTTGTGCAGTAGGTTACAATATATCCAGAGGGATCTGTTTGCCTTTTGTAGGGGGTGAAGGAAGCTGGTTAATGACTGCTTACAGCATTCCCATCTCTGTGTTGCTTTCTCCCTCAGCCCTCTGCTTTTGCAAGTCAAATCACTTAAGGAAGACCTGCAGAAAGGTAAGAATTTCGTCTCTCTTTTCTAAGGTTTTTATTTTTACACTTAGAGAAACTGTTCCAGAAACTGTAAGGAATGTCTCCTCATAATCTCAGGGAATGAGGGCATAGTACTTCTTTCCTTGTCAAAATGTGTTCCCCTAAGTAAATTGTCGTATTTCAAAACTGCCATTTGTCAGCATCCTGAGGGCACTGAAGAAACTATCTTTATTGTCAGGAGGAAAGTTACCTTGACTAGGTAAAGCTTTATTCTTAAAAAAAAAGGAAGAAAGAAAGAAAAGAAAAAAATTGTTAGCAAAGCATGCTTCCCTAAGTATTGTATTTTTTCACAGGATGTTTGTTAAGGGCCTACTCTGGGTGAGAGAAGATAAACATATTGATGATTACCTATCACAAATGCAAGGCACTGTCCTGGGAGCTTTTTGTAATGTCTCTTTCCTTTTATCTTCCCACACAACTCTGGATTGAGGGAGGGAACTTAGTCTCACTGGTGTGAATTGGCTTCCCTGACCTCAGTAAGCGGCGCAGCTAGAGCAGCTGTTCTCCTTACTCATTCTGGATCTGATTCTTTGTTTTTTCCTCTAATGACTGTACCATGCTGTTCAGGGAACCAAAATATTAATCGATAGCAAATAAGATAATTCCTTAAATAGTACTTCAAAGGAAAGAAAATTCTGATTTGCTCTAAAGGATTGTGATGTCCATTACTTTTATAATTCAGTATGATGGGGAAGCATTTTATAAAACTCTGATCCTAAGAGTTTCCTCCCTCCCCTCACCACCCTGTCTCCTGCCACCTGGTATTACCAGAAGTAAGGGCTCATTGGGAAGTTTGTTTCTCACTTAACTACCTTGGCTACTTTCATTCCAAATGAGAAATGATCCCCTCCTTCTGAATTTTCACAGTTCTTTGAACTTTTTTATGTTGCTCCTTGGTTTCTTTATTTTTCCTCTCTCTGTCTTCATTTCTGTCTCTCAGTTTTTAATTGCTGAAGGCTCAGGTCTTATTTCACATGCTGTTTCACCAAAAAAGCAGAGCATTGTAAGCTTTCAGATGCTGGAAGGCAGAGAATTTTTCTTGCCCATGGCCAAGGATCATTTGTGTTGCTTGTCAAGTGACAATTTATAGATTAGAATATTTTTGCCTGCTTTTTCAGAATATGTTATCTGATCCACATTTTCTGTTTTAGAAACTATTAGTGTGGACCAGACTGTGACTCAGGTGTTCCGACTAAGACCTTATCAAGATGTTTATGTGAATGTTGTAGACCCTAAGGTATGTATTTCTTCTGAACATGAATATCTTTTGGGAATGATTAATACCATTCCCAAAAGGTTATGTCTCTAAGGAAATAATGAGTTACAGTGTTGGGTTATTAAGTACGTGGTCATATATAGGTTACTTAGATTATAGATATTATATAGGTTGCATTTAAAGCCCTCACCCAGGGGCGCTTGGGTGGCTCAGTTGGTTGAGCAACTGCCTTCAGCTCGGGTCATGATCCGGGAGACCCGGGATCGAGCCCCACATCGGGCTCCCTGCTTGGCGGTAAGCCTGCTTCTCCCTCTCTCACTCCCCCTGCTTGTGTTCCCTCTCTCGCTGTGTTTCTCTCTGTCAAATAAATAAAATCTTTTAAAAAAAATATAAAGCCCTTACCCATTTATAAGAGGATTCCTAAAAAGATTCTGTGTATATAAGTACGTGTCAAGCTCAATGGAAAATTTTCTATTAAAATACTGTAATTTCTCTAGGTGTTCTCATTTTTTTTTCCTGAAATTAGAAATGGTGCTATAATAGGTAAACATCATTGTCTAAAAGATGTCCTTGACATTATCTAGGGAAATAAAGCACAGAGCTCAATGTCCTGTGCATGGGCCAGAAGCAAGACTAAACACAGAATCATTGCTTTGGTTCTCTTTGCACTTAAGTCATGATCCAGCTGCTGTGGTGTCTGTTCTAGACTTATCATCTGCACTCAGAAGCCTTTTCTGGCAGGATGAAATGCTGTTTGTCCGTGTTCTGTTATCAGATGTTCTTCCACTAGTTCTCCTGTGTACTAAAAGGTTTCTCCATACTGAGTGTGCATTATCTTAAGATGAAGTGTGGCAGAGGAGTGCAGAGAGATGTCTTTGATTATCTCTTTTAGGATGTGACCCTTGACCTAGTGGAATTAACCTTTAAGGATCAATATATTGGCCGTGGAGATATGTGGCGACTAAAGAAAAGTTTGGTAAGATGTGATTTAAAAAAAAAAAGGTCTGTTACTTTTCCTGTTGTATTAAATAATCCATTTTCCTTGTAGAGATTTAGTAGGGAGAGGGCATAAAATCATTTCTAATTCCAGCATCACAGACAATTATTGTATCTTCTTCCATTCTCTTTGTAGTTTCTTTCAGCTGTATTTTGCTTGTTTATAGATTTTTACTCCATATTTTTGGTTCGAATGGGAAATTGCAGTACTATTTTATATTTGAATGGAACTTTAGCTTTCACATGTTTGTGTCACCTCCCCATGGACAAAGTATTTATTACCCTTCATTTATAGATGTTAAAATTGAGATTGAGAGGACAAGTGATTACTCAAGACTAAAACCCATAGTCAGCGGTTGACACCAGGCTGGAGCGCAGATCTTGTCGCTTCCCGGTTAAACTGTTTTTGCTGTACTCTCCTCCCATTTTCCTGACTTACTTATTTTGAATTAACATTTTCCACTTAAAATAATCAGTTCATTGTGAGCTGGTGCTGAAAATTTTTCTTATTAGGCATTTTAAACATTATGAAGCAACAAGTTATAGGTAGAATTTCCATACAGTGAATATTTACAGGAAAAAAATGCTCATTTTTTGTTGGGGAGGGTTCCAATCTATAAAATGAAAGCCAAAATGAGAAATAGATGTTGTGTAATTAAATGAGAATGTAAATATAGGTGCGTATGGAAACATATGTGAAGATAAGCATGTTAGTGAAGCTGGGCACTTATTTTCCACCTGGTCTTTGTTATTGTCTATACTTGTCACACTCTTAAGAACCTGCTGTTATACCTGCCCCAGCAGGTTTGCCTGTGGGGTAAATCTATTACTCGCTTGCTAATTTAACCTTCAGTTGTTAGAATAAATTAAAAAGGCAGGAGACTTTCTTTGTGACCTTGACCTTGATGTTTTGTTGAATCTCATATTCTCTCTGTCTATCTTCCTTAGGTCAGCACATGCGCCTATATCACTCAGAAGGTGGAATTTGCTGGCATCAGGTAGATATTACATCGCTCTTCACGTATCAGCTAATACCTAGGGGTAGGATCTAGTGCAATACCTGGGCTACATACGACATTAGAGGCGTGTGGATGTCCATATAATAAAATACACGATAGCTTAAAAGGTTAGATTCTAAAAAAAAAAAAAAAGGTTAGATTGTTGTTGTTAAAACAAATGAAAAGATCCCAATATGCACTATAGTAGTTTTAAAATGAGTAGAAGTTGCTGAAACCATAGTATTCTATAACAAAGGAGGTATAGCCTCATAATTTTAGAACTAGAAAAAGCCTTAGATGAATGTATTTATTTATTTTATTTTTTATTGTTTAAAATATTTTATTTATTTGACAGAGAAAAACACAGCCAGAGAGGGAACACAAGCAAGGGGAGTGAGAGAGGGAGAAGCAGGCTTCCCGCCGAGCAGAGAGCCCAATGTGGGACTCGATCCCGGGTCTCCAGGATTATGACCTGAGCCTAAGGCAGTTGCTTAACCAACTGAGCCACCCAGGCATCCCGATGAATGTATTTAATCAGACCTTCTCATTTTACAGATTAAGAAACGTACTTGGAAACATACTTGGAGATACAAAATGATTAGCCTAGTAGTTCCTGATTTGCTGCCTTTTTAACCATATTGCTCTGCCCTTGGTTCATTAAAATGATTCCTAAATTTCTCTTTGTAAAGAGAGAAAAAGATTTTTTGAAAGCCCTTTTATTTCAAAAAGCACGTCCACAGAATAGCCTTTAAATAGTGCAAAAAGTTGTATAATGAAAACATCCTTTTCCTTAGAAGAAATGTTTTCTTTCCTGAAATTTATTATTTACAACACAAGCATGTTTACATCTGAAGGTTTTATTTATTTTTGAGAGGCGCCTGGGTGGCTCAATTGGTTGGGCGACTGCTTTCGGCTCAGGTCATGATCCCGGAGACTTGGGATCGAGCCCCACATCGGGCTTCCTGCTCGGTGGGAAGCCTGCTTCTCCTTCTCTCAGTCCCTCTGCCTTTGTTCCATCTCTAGCTGTGTGTTTCTCTCTGTCAAATAAATAAATAAAATCTTAAAAAAATAATAATACTTTATTTATTTTTGAGAGACAGAGAGAGCTACACATGAGTGAGTGGGGGCAGATGGAGAGGGACAGAGAGAATCTCAAGCAGACTCCATGCTGAGCCTGGAGCCCAAAGTGGGGCTCAGTCTCAGGACCCTGACACCATGACCTGAGCCAGAATCAAGAGTCAGACACTTGGGCACCTGGGTGGCTCAGTGTGTTAAAGCCTCTGCCTTCGGCTCAGGTCGTGATCTCAGGGTCCTGGGATTGAGGCCCACGTCGGGCTCTCTGCTTGGCAGGGAGCCTGCTTCCCCTTCTCTCTCTGCCTGACTCTCTGCCTACTTGTGATCTCTCTCTGTCAGATAAATAAATAAAACCTTGGGCGCCTGGGTGGCTCAGTGGATTAAGCCTCTGCCCTCAGCTCAGGTCATGATCTCAGGGTCCTGGGATCCAGGCCCGTGTCAAGCTCCTTGCTCGGGGAGCCTGCTTCCTCCTCTCTGCCTGCTTGTGATTTCTCTCTGTGTCAAATAAATAAATAAAATCTTACCAAAAAAAAAAAAAAGTCAGACACTCAACCCATTGAGACACCCAGGCACCCCTGGTTGACTCACTTTTAATGGCACTAGGATTGACCAGTGGCTTCCATTGAGGTAGTCTGGTCCTCCATTATGAGGTTCCCCTTCAACTTTTCACCTAATGGTTTCACCCATTGATGTTTGTTGCAAGATGGTGATTTTCTAATTCAGGCATCCTTCCTACCTTTATTTTTATTTGTTTGTTTATCTATTCATTCATTTATTTATTTATTTTTAAAGATTTTATTTAATTATTTGACAGAGAGAGATCACAGGTAGGCAGAGAGGCAGGCAGAGAGAGGAGGGAAGCAGGCTCCCTGCCGAGCAGAGAGCCTGATGCGGGCCTCGATCCCAGGACCCTGAGATCATGACCTGAGCTGAAGGGAGAGGCTTAATTCACTGAGCCACTCAGGCACCACCCCCTTCCTACCTTTATTAGCCAGAATCCATTCATCCATTCATTTTCTTTCTTTCTTTCTTTTTTTCTTCCTTCCTTCCTTCCTTCCTTTCTTTTGATTTATTTACTTATTTGAGAGAGAGAGAACATAAAAGCACACAGAGGAAAAGGGAGAAGCAGACTCCCCACTGAGCAGGAAGCCCAATGTAGGACTCAATCCTAGGACCCTAGGGATCATGATTGGAGCTCAAGGCAGGTACTTAACCAACTGAGCCACCCAGGCACCTGCAGAATGTTTCTGTAAAGAACCATTTCATCATCAACTAGGGCTAATTGGTTAATCTGAACTACTGATCCTAAAGGAAAGAAAGGATAAAGGATTAATTTTTTTTTTCCTAAAAGGTTGGCTTAAAAATTGGAGGGTCCAGATTCCTTTAGAAATCTTAGTAAAAGATTTTAAAGCATAGCCCAAGAAGTGACTATGCCTCAAGCTAAAGAAGAAATGCAACCTAGATTCATGCTTTCTAGCACAACTTAGTCTTTCCAAGCTGGTGGGCCAGGAGTCAGGAAACCTATAATCTGTTCCTGTACTGCCAGTGATTAGCGGGGTGATGTTGGGCAGGTCAGGCAGACTCTGAGTCGGCTCCTCTGCAATGAAATGATCGGTTTAGAATCTTTTTCCATAAAGGACCAGAGAGTAAATATTTTACATTTGGAGCCACGTGGGTCTCAGGTCTCTGTTGCATATTTTTTGTTTTTTTTGTTTTTTTTCTAGCATTTAAAAATATCGGACCCATTCTTAGCTCTGAGCCACATAAAAAGAGGAGATGGGCTGGATTTGGTCTGCAGGCTCTAGTTAGTTGAGCCCTAGTCTGGAAGCCCACGCACACCCCTTTCATGCTGAGATTTCTGTTTGTTTGTGTGAGTGTCCATGTACACATGGTTCCAGATACAGAAATGAAAATCGACGTTTAAAGATCAGTCCTATTACTTTGCTCTTTCATGATTAAATGTAAGCCACAGTCTTCTATTTCTCTAGAAGACTTATAATCTTCCTACACTGAATCAAAGTCTCTTTCTTTCCTACAAGGAGGAATGCAAAAAAAAAAAAAAAAAAAGAAAGAAAAAAAGAAAAAAGGAAAAAAAAAGATGCTCTGGGCCCCTCACATAACAAAAGGTAGTTGTTATTCACATAAAGTCATGATCATCGAATTTTTCTGTGATTTAGCTTCTTTACCCGGTAATTCAGTCAATGCTTACGGACATGTGAGACGGTCCCATCGCCTCGAGACCTGGCCTCTGAAGCGCCGTTTCCCTTCAGAGGTGAACATTTTAATTTTCCCTGGGTTCCCAGTGTGTTCTTCAAGATGTTAAAGATAAACCCTGCACACAATATTCTTTAAAAAATTAAAATTTTAAAAGAAAAATATTGCACTAAATCCTGTTTCCTAACAATTAGCATTTTCCTACTTTTTAATATAGAACTTAGAAACCTAGTCTATTTGATTTCATTGTGAAGAGATCTCATTTTTCCAGATAGTTTTGGGACTGCTGACTAGCTAAGGTGTCTTTTTTTACTTAAAAAAAGATTTTTTTTTTTCTGACCCACACTCCAAAGGGAACAACACTGAATAATTTCTGGCCTTGACTTCTCAGCTGTCTTGAGCAGACGGACCAGTGTGGAGAGTCATAGTTTAAACCCCCTGGAAATACCCAGTTTCGGTGTCTTCTTGCTAGATCTGCTGTACCACAGAGGATCTTCTGGGATCTCTGACTTGAGTCTGATTCTTTGGTGGCCATTCTCTTAGAGTGTCTTTCCAAACTATAGAATTAGTTACTAAGTACCACTTGTTTATCCCATGCTAGATACCAGGCATTTGCTAAGTATTTTTATATATAATATGTGTTCAATGTAGACAGTTTGAAAAGTGGAAGCAGGGAAAAGAAACAAAACATTACTACTCAGAATCAACCACTATTAACATTTTGACACAGTTCTGCACAAATATTTCTGTCCTCCTCTCCCCACCTTTGACTTGAGACCATATGTGATTTTATATATTATATAAAAAAAATAACCCTCAAACCTGAAACCTTTGTTTTATAATTTGAAAAAAAAACATTTATTCTAGAAAATTTGGGTAGTACTGAGTATAAAGAAAAAAACTTGGGGGTGCCTGGGTCCCTCGGTTATGCTTCTGCTTTCAGCTCGTCTGTCTGGGATCGAGCCCCTCATCAGGCTCCCAGCTCAGTGAGGAGTCTGCTTCTCCCTTTCCCTCTACCCCACCCCTGACTCATGCTTGTGTGCATGCATGTTCTCTCTCTCAAATAAATAAATAAAATCTTAAAAAAAAAAGAAAATTTACAGTGGAATATAAGCTAACTATGTACAGATAACTACTATTAAGTTTTAGCATCCCCTTTCAGTATTTTTTTTTCTTCTTTTTATTTATTTATTTATTTTTAAACGATTTTATTTATTTATTCGACAGAGAGAAACACAGCCAGAGAGGGAACACAAGCAGGGGGAGTGAGAGAGGGAGAAGCAGGCTTCCCGCCGAGCAGGGAGCCCGATGTGGGGCTTGATCCCGGGTCTCCGGGATCATGACCTGAGCTGAAGGCAGTCGCTTAACCAACTGGGCCACCCAGGCGCCCCTTTTTCTTCTTTTTCTTCTTCTTTTTTTTTTTTTTTAATTTTATTTATTTATTTGACAGAGAGAAACAGCCAGAGAGGGAACACAAGCAGGGGGAGTGAGAGGGAGAAGCAGGCTTCCCGCCAAGCAGGGAGCCCGATGTGGGGCTCGATCCCTGGTCTCCGGGATCATGACCTGAGCTGAAGGCAGTCGCTCAACCAACTGAGCCACCCAGGCGCCCCTTAAAAAATATTTATTTAGGGGTTCCTGAGTGGCTCAGTCATTAAGCGTCTGCCTTCGGCTGAGGTCATGATTCCAGGGTCCTGGGACTGAGCCCCACATAGGGCTCCCTGCTCTGCAGGAAGCCTGCTTCTCCCTCTCCTACTCCTGCCTATGTTCCCTCTCTCACTGTCTCTTTCTCTGTCAAATAAATACATTAAAAAATCTTAAAAAACGAAACCAAACAAAAAAATCTTAAAAAAATAAAATAAGTAAATATTTATTTATTTATCCATTAGAGAGAGAGAGGGTGCACACAAGTGAGAGGCAGAGGGAGAAGCAGACTCCCCACTGGGCAGGGAGCCTGATGCGGGGCTGGATCCCAGGACTCGAAGATCGTGATCTGAGCCGAAGGCAGGCACTTCTTTCCCTTCCCTTCCCTTCCCTTCCCTTCCCTTCTCTTCCCTTCCCTTCCCTTCCCTTCCCTTCCCTTCCCTTCCCTTCCCTTCCCTTTCTTTTCTCTTTCTTTTCTCTTTCTTTTCTATTCTTTATTTCTTTTTATTAAGTAATCTCCATGTCCAAAGTGGGGCTTGAACTCACAACCCAGAGATCAAGAGTTGCGTGCCCTACCATCTGAGTCAGGTACCCCTCAGTGTTTTATTTTCATGCATACATGTACATGCATGTATTTTTATATAGATGATGTTACTGTATGTACTATTTTGTATCCTTTTTTCCACTTAAAAGCTTATAAACATTTGTGGTAAAGTTAAAACTCCTTGTAAACATGATCTTAATGGTTCCAGTATATTCTGTTGTCTTTATACATCATAATTTTCTTTTTTTTTTTTTTAAGATTTTATTTATTTGAGAGAGAGAAACACAGCGAGAGAGGGAACACAAGCAGGGGGAGTGAGAGAGGGAGAAGCAGGCTTCCCGCCGAGCAGGGAGCCTGATGTGGGGCCTGATCCTGGGTCTCCAGGATTGTGACCCGAGCTGAAGGCAGTCGCTCAACCACTGAGCCACCCAGGCGCCCTAGATACATCATAATTTTCTTAACCTGTCTGCCATTGTTAGATATTCAGCTTGTTCAGAGGTGTGTTACGCAGATAACATGACAGTGACCATTCTTTGCATTTGTTTTAACTTCGCAATCAGAATGATGAAATCTAGTTGTAAAGGACAGTGAAGATCCCTGATCCCAACAGCTCACCCGATAGGAAAGGGAGGGTAAGTGCCCTGTCCAAGCTCCCACATAAATCAAGGGCTAGTGCCGCCTAGGTCACCTTCATCCTCAGGGCTTGGCCGTGTGCCCCTCTGCGTCTTGTAGTGAGCCATGTGTGCTCTTGGACTCTGTCCTGGGGGTAATGGATTTTGTGTTTTCATCAGTCAGTGGCAGTTTTTCTTCCCTTGAACCAGCAGAAAAGAGAAGAGAAGCCACCTCAGGGACATTCTCAGTTCCTCTTTGGCTAAGGACAGATTTTCGGTTTAGGAGCAAAGGTCAAGATTGCATTTTCTATGTGTGTTTTATGAAGAACCATTTACATTGAAATAATAACTGTTCCACAGTTCACCAAGTCCTCTCATTTACAGTATCTCACTGGATCTTCTCAAAAGCTGTAGAAGATAGATGGCACAGGGTTCTTATTAATCCCCTTACTGATTTTTTAAAAACTGGCTCAGAAACACTGTGGCCTGGGGCACCTGTGTGGCTCGGTCAGTTAGGTGTCTGCCTTTGACTTAGGTCATGATCCTCGGGTCCTAGGATCCAGCCCTGCATTGGGCTCTTTGTTTAGCGGGGAGCCTGCTTCTCCCTCTCCCTCTGCCTGCTGTTCCTCTTGCTTGTGTGAGCACATGTGCACACACTCTCTCTCTCTCTGTCAAGTAAATAAATAAGTCAAATATTTAAAAAAAAAAAAAAAAAAAAAAAAAGATTGTGGCTTGTCCTCCACAGGGAGTGGAGGAGCTGGAATCTAAGCCCAAATTTTGTAACACTACTTTTGTACATACTAGCGGAAGTTGGTGACTTAGTGTGGTAACAAGCAGCTCATTTTAGAGGTCTGGTTAATCCGGTGTTTAGTAGCCTGTATGCAGAGTGGTTTCTGCTAATAGAACTCAGAGATCACGGGAACATTGAATCCTTCCTTACATTAAAGAAACCAAAGTCCTTTCTCTGATAAGCTGGCTGTAGTTGTCCACTCATAGACATACTTGGGCAAAGGAATACCAAGAGGCACCCCTTTTGGTGAAAGCAGAGTTGGGAAGCATATTTAAAAAGTGGGCTTGGTCCAGCTTTCCTCATTTTACTGACGGGACTGACAGCCAACAAGGCTGACTGATGGTCCAGTGTTTCTCAGGTAGCCTGTGCTGTGACTCATGGTACACAGCATTTCCCTTGCTTTGATTCTATCTTTTCTTCTTTTTTATGAGGACTGATTGCTTAGGGCCAGGCAGGTATTTACACTGGGGCTGGTAGAAGAGATGGGCTTGAGTGGTTGGTTGAGGGATGATTACCCCTTTCTCTCCAGGATAGAATTTTTTTAAAAAGATTTTATTTATTTGAGAGAGACAGACAGAGAT
Organism: Spilogale gracilis; assembly: GCA_004023965.1. NCBI lineage: Eukaryota > Metazoa > Chordata > Mammalia > Carnivora > Mephitidae > Spilogale > Spilogale gracilis. The sequence continues at coordinate 14,444 of PITA01026810.1, forward strand.
AGTGAGGGAGAGCATGAGCGGGGAGGAGAGGGAGAAGCAGACTCTCCCAGCAGGGAGCCCGACGCCAGTCTCGATCCCAAGATAACATGACCTGAGCTGAAGAAAGATGTAACTTAACTGACTGAATCACCAAGGCCTCCCTCTCCAGTATAGAATTTTGTGTTAATATTTACCATTGTTGGGGCACCTGGATGGTTCAGTCAGTTAAGCGTCTGCCTTTGGCTCAGGTCACGATCCCAGGGTCCTTGGATCGAGCTCTGCCTTGGCTCCATGCTCAGCAGGGAGCCTACTTCTACCTCTGCCTGCGGCTCCCCCTGCTTTGTGCTCTCTCTTTCTCTCTAGCGAATAAATAAAATCTTAAAAATACTTATGTTGTTTAGTCCTTGCTAATACAACTAGGTACTAGTACTCTTTTTTTTTTTTTTTAAGATTTTATTTATTTTCAGAGAGAAACACAGCCAGAGAGGGAACACAAGCAGGGGGAGTGAGAGAGGGAGAAGCAGGCTTCCTGCCGAGCAGGGAGCCCGATGTGGGACTCGATCCCGGGTCTCCGGGATCATGACCTGAGCCGAAGGCAGTCGCCCAACCAACTGAGCCACCCAGGCGCCCCGTATTTTTTGTATTTTTAATGACAAAAGAGATCTAAAACTGCAGCTTCTGGAAGCTTGTTCTTGCTGGTCTCGTACTTCTCCTTGAGCTTGACCTTCACCTTTCTTCGGGCCTTGCATTTAAGAGTCTCTTAAATTTGCATTTAAAGGTCTCTGAAGACATCCTTTTGATGATAGTTTTGTCCAAGGGGATATCCACAGAGTACCCTGTGTGGGCATGAAGTGATTATAGTTATAAACCCTCACGAAAGACTTGACCTTTGATCTCTTGGCAGTTTTCTTCTTGCCTGTGGAAGCTGTCGCTTTGTGGGGATAGCGGTCAATTCCAGCCACCAGAGCATGGCTGTAGGGACAGTCTGAGGTGTCATCGATGTTCTTCATGATGACTGCTTTGCGTCCAGGGTAGTGTCCAGCCAGGACCAGCACCACTGTCCTGGGTTTCATGAACCATCTTGACACCAGCCACTCCAGACTAAAGTGAGCGGAAAGGAAGAAAGGGCACTACCGCTCTATTCTGAGAATTCTTCATGTTGTGTGACCTGTCCATGGCATTCTCTCTGGAAGTCTGTGACTGGGCAGGTCATTTGGGGATAAGTACAGTACAGTGAGCCACCCTGAAGTCATCCCTGTTCCCTTGTGTTTTATGTAAGACTTGCAATGACCTTTGTGTTTATATCTTTTCAGGGCACAGGCTGGTGAGCTGTGGGTTAAGAATGAGAAGGTCATGTGTGGTTATATCAGCGAAGATACCAGGGTGAGATTGATGAAATGCCTTTTGGTTTTGTTTCTTCATACCGTTACGTCTGAGTCCTGAAACCAAAGACAAATCAGAAACAAGCAAAAACTTGATTGTTTCCTGATGGGTACTGTTCACCCAGCTAGATAATATTGTGATATTGTCTAGGAGTCCTGGGATTCTAATGTTTTAGAACATGGACATATTTAAAACATAATGTTTTAGTTGGAGCTCTCCAGTTTGGGGTCAGTCTTCATTTTTTCTTCTTTTTTTTCCTTCTTCTTTTTTTTTTTTAAGATTGTATTTATTTATTTGACAGAGAGAGATCACAAGTAGGCAGAGAGGCAGGCAGAGAGAGAGGAGGAAGCAGGCTCCCTGTCGAGCAGAGAGCCCGATGTTGGCCTGGATCCCAGGACCCTGAGATCATGACCTGAGCTGAAGGCAGAGGCTCTAACCCACTCAGCCCCCCAGGCACCCTTGTTTTCTCTTCTGAAAGAGGTCTAAACATGGAAATGCAGTGTCTAGTTTGCAGGCTTCAATGCCTGCTAGTACATAGCAAAAGTTAAACTCAGTGCGAGAGTGCAGTTGGTAAACATAAACAGAGACTTTTGCAAAGGAATTACCTTCTTTCATTCTCTATTCTAGTTGGAAAAATCCAAATTGAAGAGCCATTAACATTACCCATGCTGTTGAAACCACCTGTCTGCTCTTTCTTGTTCTCATCCCCTGCCTCCTTTGAGAGTGGTGGTTTGACGGGGGGCGCGGGGGGGTGATCTTCCCTCCACTGGTGTCTTTGGCAATGTCTGGGGACATTTTTATGTGTCACAGCCAGGGTTTTGTGCAGAAGGTTGGTAAACATGGTACAATGTATAAGACAGATCTCCAGAACAAAGAATTACCAGGCCCAGCGTAGTGATGTGATGGGGGGATTGTGTCACGCATTATGGGACACTTAGCAGCAGCCCTAACTTCTGTGCACCAGATAGCAGTAGTACCCTGTGTCATGACAGCCCGAAACGTCTCCAGATGTCACCAAATGTGCCCTGAGGGAGCAAAATTGCCTCTAGTTGAGAACCAGTGGGGCGCCTGGGTGGCTCAGTCATTGGGCACCTGCCTTCGGCTCAGATCATGATCCCGGCGTCCCGGGTTCAAGTCCCACATCGGGCTCCCTGCTCAGCAGGAAGCCTGCTTCTCCCTCTCTCACTCCCCCTGCTTGTGTTCCCTCTCTCGCTGTGTTTCTCTCTGTCAAATAAATAAATCTTTAAAAAAAAAAAGACTAATTATAAAAAAACGCAACCAAATTGATATAGGTTGTTATCCATGAACATCCTTCATTCTGAAGATTTTATTTATTTATTTGTCAGAGAGAGAGGGCAAGCACAAGCAGGGGGAGTGCCACCAGGTAGAGGGAAAAGCTGACTCCCTGCTGAGCAAGGAGTCTGGCGGAGGACTGCATCCCTGGATGACCCGAGCAGGGTGACGCTTCACTGAGTGAGCCACCCAGCCGTCCTGTGAACACCCTTCATTTTAGAAGGGAATTCAAAGTGGAGCGTTCTCACTCAGTGGGGAGGCACGAGTGAGCAGCACAGATGAGGTCCCTCTGCTAAGAGTTCTCACACCCTAGTGAGGAGACAGATGTAAGTAGACACCTATTCCATGAATGTAATTACAGTTTATGATGAATACTCCACAAAGAAAATTAGCTGGGTAATGAGAAAGACGGACTGAAGATGGGCTTCTTATAAACAAATGAGATAAATTAAACATTCTTAGGGAAACAGAACATTGGGACAGAGAGTAACAGATCTTTACAAAGGTGGTCAGGGAAGTGTCTCTGAGAAGATGCCAGAGAATTGAAACTTAGCCAGCATATGAAGGTTGAGGCAAAGAGCTTTCCAGGTAGAGGAGGTGAGTGTGAGAAGCCAGTGCGGCAGAAGCATAGGAGATGAATAAGGAGAATGATGTCGATGGGAAGGTGGACTGGTTGCAGTCAGTTCACACAGGTCCTTGTAACTGGGGCAGAATTTATTTTATTTTAATTTTTTTAAAAGATTTTACTTATTCATTTGACAGAGAGAAACACAGCAAGAGAAGGAACACAAGCAGGGGGAGTGAGAGAGGGAGGAGCAGGCTTCCCGCCGAGCAGGGAGCCCGATGTGGGACTCGATCCCGGGTCTCTGGGATCATGACCTGAGCCGAAGGCAGTCGCCCAACCAACTGAGCCACCCAGGCGCCCCTTTGTTAACATCTTATTGGCCAGAATTTAGTCACATGTCACTACTCAGGAAGCCAGGAGGTTTATTCTTTTGATTGGGTGCCTTACCTCTTGAAATAGAATCAGCTTCCCATTACTTAGGAAGAAAAGATGTGGCATAGGCACCCATAGTACCCTGGCTCTGTGTAGAGCATTGTTGGTCAGGGCAAGAGCAGAAGCAGGGAAACAAGTCAGGAGACTAGAAGACTGGACTAAGGTAGGAGCTACAGCAATGGAGGGATGTGGGCAGACTTGAGATGCATATGGGGGTAGAGTCCACAAAACTTAATGATGAATTGGTTATGAAGAGTGAAGGAAAGAGAGGAATTGATCAGCTTGATGGACAGACAGATGGTGGCCATTTATGAGGTGGGAAAGACTGAGGAGGAGACATGTTGAAGAACATTGTTTGCGAGATTCCTGTTGCGCTTCTGAGAGGAGGATCTGGAGAGGCTCTGGAGTCTGGAGCTCCTTTTGTCACTTCTGCCCCGTGTCCCTGTACCTCACCTTGTCATGCCGTTGGGAACCATGTGCTGTCCTCAGACATGCCGTGTTCTCTCTTGTGTCTGTGTCATTGCACGTGATTCTCTCTCCTGCCCCGAGCATTTAGATGTTGCCTCCCCCCTTTACAAGCTGCTCGTCCTTCCTTCATACTCATCTCAGGCTCCCGGGCTTGTGGAAAGCCTTTCCGGCTCCTTGAGGCAGTCTGGGGATGAAGCGCTTGTCCCGCGTGAGTGATGATTCACTAGACTGGCAGCTCATTGCCTGGCCTGTCCTAGCCCGCGCCCCACATTCATGATGAGCTTTTCCTGACTTTCCTAGGTAGAGTGACTGCTCTTTCGTCTGCATTTCGTGTGAGAGCCTTCATGGAACGTCTGTGTACATTGCAGTCTTCTGCATGCTTTAACCCTCTACTCTAAGCTCCTAGAGGGCGGGGACAGGATCTTCTCTTCGTGGCTTTATGATGCTAGGGGTGAAGCTTGCTTTTAGAAGTTCTTGTCACAATTAAGAAAAATGTTCCATCATTCCTTTATGTATGTATGTATGTATTTATTTATTTAATTTTAAGTGATCTGCACACCTAGTGTGGGGTTCAGACTTACAACCCTGAGATCAGAAGTCACATGCTGGCACGCCTGGGTGGCTCCGTTGGTTAAGTGTCTGCCTTTAGCCCAAGTTCTACATTGGTCTCCTGCTCAGTGGGGAGCCTGCTTCTCTCTTTGCCTGTCCCACCCTGTGCTTGTGCTCTCTCTATCTGACAAATACATAAATAAAACCTTAAAAAAATGTTGTATACTCTACTGACTGAGCCAACTAGGTCCCCCCATCCTATCTTAACCATCTTATTTTATTTCACTTTATGTTGTTATTTGTATTTTATTTTATTTTATTTATTTTATTTTATTTTATTATTTTATTTTATTTATTTTTTTAATGAGAGAATGAGAGTGAGTGTGGGGCAGGGGCAAAAGGAGAGAAAGAGAGACACTCTCAAGCGGGCCCCACATTCAGTTTAGGATCCAACGCAAGGCTGGATCTCTCTGAGGTCCTGACCCTGAGCTCAGGACCTAAGCCAAAATTGAATCAGACACTTAAGTGACTGAGCCACTTAGGCCCCCTGTCTTTTTTTTTTTTTTTTTAAAGATTTTATTTATTTGACAGAAACACAGCCAGAGAGGGAACACAAGCAGGGGGAGTGAGAGAGGGAAAAGCAGGCTTCCTGCCGAGCAGGGAGCCCGATGTGGGGCTCGATCCCGGGTCTCCGGGACCATGACCTGAGCCGAAGGCAGTCGCCCAACCCCGAGCCCCCCAGGCGCCCCTAGGCCCCCTGTCTTAACCATTTTAAAGTATACGGTTCAGTAGGGTTAAGTACATTGACGTTTACCTGTTGTGAAACGGGTCTCCAGAACTTTTCCATCTCGCACAGCTGAAACCATACATCATTGCTTTTTAACGCAACTCCATTTTTTTTTTTTTAATTTCAGGTGGTGTTCCGTTCTACGTCGGCTATGGTTTACATATTTATTCAGATGAGCTGTGAAATGTGGGATTTTGATATTTATGGTACTGTTCCTAAGTGCTGGTTGTAGCTGGCTTGGGTAGATATTTCTGGTTTCTCCCAAGTTGGTCTCATTTCACAGTAAGCTCTTGACATTCTCTATCAATCTGTCCTGAGATCTTTACAAATTGTCAAATGCCAAATAAACAAATCAAAAGTAAATATTTTACATATATATTTATATGGTGATTTCATGAAATGCTATAAAGTATTAATGGGAACTCTGAGTTCTCAGATCTTTAATTATCCTCCAAGTACCGGTTGAAAAGTCATAATGCCACCCTCTGGCTAGGAACAAACACTTCCTTTGATATCATTCATTTCTCTTCGTGTCACTCACAGAAATCTCCATGTTTGTCTCATTGTATTTGCATCACTATGTGATGGTAGAGGGCAGTAAGGGTGCTGTGAGGTGTGGCTACTGTGCCCAACACGCCAGCCCTGTGGTACATGTGTTTCACATTTGTGTTTAGCAAAATTACAAGCTACTTTTTAAAAATTTTTCGCTTAAATTGAGTTGATTAACATATAGAGTATTAGTTTCAGAGGTACGGTTCAGTGGTTTATCAGTCTTACATAACACCCAGGGTTCATTACATCATATCCCTCCTTGATGCCCATCACTCTATTACCCTATCCCTCACCCCTCCCCTCCAGCAACCCTGTTTATTTTTTGTGATTGACAGTCTCTTATGGTTTGTCTCCCTTTGTGACTTTGTCTTGCTTTATTTTTCCATCCCTTTCCCTATGATCCTCTGTTTCTTAAATTCCACACATGAGTGAGATACGATAATTGTCTCTCTCTGATTGACTTATTTCACGTAACGTAATACTCTCTAGCTCCATCCATGTCTACAGACTAATCTCTGTTATGGGTCATCAAAGTCACTCAAGAACTGTAGGAGCTGCAGCTGATAATTCAGTGAATACCAAGGGTCATCTTGTAACCAACTTTAAGCATCATTGTGAGAATACTCGCATTTGGAGGTTAAGATGGCCTTCTCATTCTGAAGGTAGCACTGCATTTTTCAGTCATCAAAGCATTTTCAATCCTGGCTTTTACCTTAGAGCCACAGCTTTTTACTGAGTGAGGCAAATAGTAAATTGATAGAAAGTCTAGGTTGAAACTACTTTTATACCTCTGGCTTTTATTATCTCATTTTAAGATATAGCAGAACCCACCTTGTCTTTGTCCCATTCCTGCTACTTTACTGAGAGAAGATACCGTAAACAAGAAATAAAGATAATCTTCACCCTCTTCTCATTGTTGCTTTTCAGGGGATCTATATTTTGAGAAAGCTGTGAATGGTTTCCTTGCTGATCTCTTTACCAAGTGGAAGGTATGTTTCTTATGCACTGACTCTCATTACATAAACATTACTATTGCAGATTTTAGAAATAGACCATTTTTGTTAAGCTGCCATTAATTAAAGTTATCTTATGACCTAAAGCCTAAATTGATAAAACTCTAGATTTATGTTAGTTTAACCACCTCAACATGATAAAGGTCATTTGTGAGAAACCTGTAGCTGACATCAGACTCAATGGTGAAAGACTGAAAACTTTCCCCTTTAAGATTTAGGAGCACAGTAAGGATGCCTGCCTTCATCATTGGTATTCAGTGATGTACTAGAAGTTCTAGCCACAGCAACTAGGCAAGAAAAAGAAGTAGAATGCACCCATATTAGAAAATAAGAGGCAAAACTATTTCTATTCACAGATGAACTCTTTTTTTTTTTTTAAATTTTATTTATTTATTTGACAGAGAGAAACACAGCTAGAGCAGGAACACAAGCAGGAGGAGCGAGAGAGGGAGAAGCAGGCTTCCCGCTGAGGAGGGAGCCCGATGTGGGACTCGATCCCGGGTCTCCGGGATCATGACCTGAGCTGAAGGCAGTCGCCCAACCGACTGAGCCACCCAGGCACCC
>PITA01026811.1:0-22015 GCA_004023965.1 Spilogale gracilis
GAGGGCAGGAGAGGAGAGAAAGAAAAAAAACAAAACTCAAGCTCTCCTTTTTCTTCTCTTTGCTCTTCCCTATTCTATCAACTGAACCCATATAGGCACAGGTGAATGACAGGAAAAACCTAATTACTATGTTTTACTGCAAGGTTGCTCAAATTATAAATCCTGTCTAGGGCACCTGGGTGGCTCAGTGCGTTGGGGCCTCTGCCTTCAGCTCAGGTCGTGATCTCAGGGTCCTGGGATTGAGCCCTGCATGGGGGGGGGGGGGCTCTCTGCTCGGCGGGGAGCCTGCTTCCTCCTCTCTCTCTGCCTGCCTCTCTGCCTACCTGTGATCTCAATCTCTGTCAGATAGATAGATAAATAAATAAATAACCTGTCCAACAGAACCATAATATTAAATGCTTGTATTCCTTTTATTGGTTCCACTTACATAAACTGGAGTGAACTCAATTGACTATGTACTTAATGAGGAAATCTGATTTACTCTTAAAACCCTAAAATAGATTTGAGAACCTGGGCTGACTCCTGTCACGTGAAGTGATGGTGACTGAGCACAGCCTGTCTTAAGAAACTGGATCTAAGACTCTGAACACAGAATATGCCGGAAAAAGTTTCGCGTGCTGCTGTCGGGGTTCAAAGCCCTCAAGAGAGAGCCCCAAACTCTGAACAAACATACTCCTTCCTAGCGTTTTACGAAGACTGTGACATTCTTACATAACCCAAGGGGGTGGTCCAGGCCAGCCCAGGACAGGTCTGCAGTGCTACCCCAAGAACAGTTCTGAACTCCCAATGCCTACCAATTTGCAGATTCTACTGAACGGAGAGTTTGCTCATAAAAGCTGTGTATCTTTGTCCTCTCACTGACTTCTAAGTCATTTAGGCAAAAAGAAGAGTTTGCAATGCTAATAAAGTTGACTAAGTTCCAGGAAAAAAATATACATAAGCAACATGGCACTTATTTCTGAAAGGAAAGCCTCTCCCTTCAAAACTCAAGAATGAAAGGTATTTCGTTAAGCGCAAGTGGCAAGACAGGGAAGAACATACGCAATATGCTCCCATTTCTGTGTATTTTCTTAAGGGCACAGTATAGGCCCACAGTTGTATCTGCATAAAATATATCCAGAAAACCACCTGAGAAAATGACTAAGAAACCAGTAACAGCAGTTCTGCCTATGCAGACAAACCAGGGTCAAGGATAAGGCAGTGCCTTTCATTTTTATGCAGCTTGAATCCCAAATGCACCCATTACACAATTTTTTAGACATATCTTTCCTAGAAATATAAAACTATGTCTTTCAGTTTTAACATGGAGCCTATGCACTCTGTATTGGCGGATGAGGACTCTCTCAGGATCTCCACGAAGGGAGGGAAGTAGAGGCTTCAGTGACTGGGGACAAGAGACGAGCAGTTAATACTTAACGACTGAATGCATTATGGGAAAAATGCCAATGGGATAGTCCTCCTTGTGTTCTCCTACAGTCTTAAACCCACCAATATGCTAAACACAGAAGAGCTCTCTACCTTACAAACTTGCGCTGTAAGCAAACCCTATGGGGTGGGCTTCCTGGTGCCCTCTGCAGACCCAGCCCACCCCCCAGATGACCCGATTCTTCTCCACGCTCCTCCCGTCTCCCCAGGCACAGATCCACACGTAAGGAATTTACCTACACATCTGACCCTTGCCAAGACGCCATCCAAGATTCTAACATTAATTGATCCTCCCTAGCCACCTTAACCTCCCCTCTGGCCCCAGCCTCCGGCCTACCTCACAGGTGGTACCAGTGCAATCCACCTTTTCGTCCAGGCTCCCTTCCCACCACCAACATAAGCAGCCAAGATCTGAAATGTGCATGAGACATTCTGGAGACAGCCATAACACAAAAATGGAGAGGCTCCAAGAAAGGAAGGTCTAAAAGTCTCTGCCTCACTCAGTGCGCAGGTTAAAGGGCTCCTCTCCTCAACACACTACTAAGACGCCAAGAAATCCCACTGGGGACAAGAAAATAGTCTACTAGGGGCACCTGAGGGGCGCGGTATTTAAGCAGCTGCCTTTGGCTCAAGTCATGATCCCAGGGACCTGGGATCAAGCCCCACATCTGGCTCCCTTCTCAGTGGGAAGCCTGCTTCTCCTTCTCACACTCCCCCTGCCTGTGTTCCCTCCCTCACTGTCTCTTTCCCTGTCAAGTAAATAAATAAGATCTTTATTAAAAAAAAAAAAAAAAGTCTACCACATGAGGATCTAAGACTAATAAATGTGAGAATATTTTCTGTCATCTCCCTCTCTTCTCTTCCCTTGTACAAAGAAAGAACCAAACAGGCCTTTTAACTACAATGAGCACAGAACAAAGTGCGGACGGGGTGCAATCCTCCATCTACACACAGACTCTCCGTCTTCATTCTTTCTCCAATCCCACGACCAAGTCAGGAAGTCTGCATAACAAGCAGTAAATCTTTTTTGCCACATTTGGATTTTAAAATATGAAGACTATTGGCAAAAACACATCCTAATGAAAAACTAAAAAAGAATGGATTAAAATGCTATTTTCGCAGACCAAATTTATTCATCTGAAGAAAGTTCTAGAATGGCAGAGTCACTGGAATCAAAACTAAAAATCCTAAATTAGGGTTTAAAAAGCACATGTCAGCTCCTTGAAGTAGATGGTCTAGATACTGAAAGTCGTACTGAGGCTGTAGGGATAGAAGCATGGACATGACGTCAGCAGAGCCCACATTCTAGAAGGCAGTCTCCTCTTCTGTGTGCTAAAAGTGCTAAAAACATTTATTATTAAAAATAAATATTACTCAACAAAATTCTTAAGTGATTTAATTTTTATTCCTTCGTTAAGAGTTCTCATACAAATCAGGATAAAACCACACTTCGGAACACATTTCAATTTTTAGTCAGAATGCATGTTTTCTGAGGGAAAAGAAAGCGCAGAGTACAAAGACCAGTTTATTAAGAGACATGGGCTCGTGTTCTGACACTTCTGGCTACCAGTCATTTCCCTGGTCTGTCATTTGTAAAAATGAGCATTAGACCAACTTAAGGTCTGACTGACCTAACCAAATAAAGGACATTTGGGGTATTCTCAGCTCCAGAATTTGAAGACAGCCAGAGATAAAGCTAAAAAGCCTCTTCCGTTCAGATGGACGTGTGAACGTCCTTCCTGCTGGTTCAGGCTTTACTCGCAGCGGCCGTGAGCAGACAGACCCTGAGCCCCACGAAGACCGGCCCCACCTACTCCCAGATCCTTCCTCGGGGCCGCACCCCGGTCCTCTCTGCCCACACTCGTCTCTCAGTTCCTCCACCCGCCTGCTCTGCTGCCGTCAGGCGTTCTGCATGGCCTGTTCCCTCGGCCCCACAACGTGTCTTCACCAACCCTCTGCACGGCTGGCTGTCCTCGCTCAGGGGACGGCGGCCTGTCACCTCAGGAAAGCTCTCCCCGGCTCCCCCAAACTAGCCGACTTCCTGAGTATAGCCTCTGAAAACAACACGCGTATCTTTCAAAGCATCTATCATGATCTTTAAAAAAAAAGGCTTATTTGGGAGAGAGCACAAGCAGGAGGAGGGGAAGAAGGGGGAGCAGCAGCCCCCCTGCTGAGACCACGAGGTGTGCCGACGTCAGACACTGGACTGAGCCACCCAGGCACCCCTTCATCTATCACTATCTTAAATCTACAATCTAAAATTAGTTGTCAGATGTCTATTCCTCCCCTCCTCTCAGCTAGAACGTGAGTCCTAAGAGGCAGGAATGGCCCCTAGACCCCACCCACAGCGCCTGACAACAATAGTCTCCGAAATACCTCATAAAGGGAACAAAAAACGACTGGCTAAGTGTGGAAGATGGTTAAACTAAAGTCCAGAGCCTTCAACCTATCTTTAAACAGGGGAAATGGAGAATACTGCAGAGTAAAATAAAACCACCAGATAAAAGAGCCTGAAACTGACTAGGAGAGAGGAATAATGCCAATTAACCGTAAGTCCACTGAAGAAGGTTCTGCAGAGAGGAAAAGGTTACACTAACAGTATCCAAGATGCAAATCATTCAGTAACCGATCAACTCATCCCGGAAGATTTATCCTGACTCAGGATTATGCATGCAATATAAAGTGACAGTAGACAGAAAGGCCTTTAAAAGGCTAGGACGGCGCCTGGGTGGTTCAGTGGGTTAAAGCCTCTGCCTTCGGCTCAGGTCCTGATCTCAGGGTCCTGGGATCGAGGCCCACATCGGGCTCTCTGCTCAGCAGGGAGCCTGCTTCCTCCTCTTTCTCTGCCTACTTCTCTGCCTACTTGTGATCTCTGTGTCTGTCAAATAAATAAATAAAATCTTTAAGAAAAAAAAAGGCTAGGAGATGTGCCTCTAATATTCAGCTATGAACTGAAATCATTTAATGCAATTTAAAAGAATATCTTCTATGACTTCTTCTGACTCTCTCTTAAATGCACTGTGTATCATTTAAACAAAAACACAATAGTAGCCATCCTACATTTTTTTCAAAGGAGTAAATACACAGTAAACTTTTACCTAACAACATCCTATTTCCCGAAATTACAAACGACATAAGAAAGCACGGAGAAACTCCATTACAGCAAACAAACAAACATCAAAAGCCAAGCCAAAAAATAAGTGAAAGCAGGAAACTGTTTTCCACCTCAAAATGAGAAAAAAGGGCAAGTCTGAAATACAGAGTGCTGAGAAAATGGCTAAGAGAAAGACCAACATCCAACAGAGAATCAAGAAAGACTATGAAGTGAGCATTTGCTGAAAAGGAAACACAAATGCTCTTTACAGACAAGGGAGAAAATGCTTGCCCGCCCCTTAAGAGAACTGCAGGTCACACGAAGATGCCATTTCTCATCTGCCAGGCTGACAAAATCCAAACTGGATAAGAGCACGGTCCGAGGCCACCACACCATCTCTCCCATCCTGCTAATGGAAACATAAATTAGTGCCAGCCCCACTGAGGGCAACTGGGCAACATCTATTCAAGTCACACACACATCGTGCATCTGACCCAGCAATGCCCCTCCTGGGAATTTACCCAGAAATGCAGTATTTCAAAGTAAAGAAATGTCTCTGGAGTCAAGTTGTCCAGGTGTGAATTCTGGCTCTCCCCCTCTCTGGGCTGTGACTTTGGGCAAGTCACCCAATCCGTGGCAAGTCCCGGTTTTCTCATATGTAAAATGGAGAGGATATTGGCTACTTCACAGGCCTGATGGGAGGACTGAGCCAATATAAGGAGAAGGTTGAAGAGAGTGGCCTGTACATCGTATACACTAGATAAGCATTACCAAATGCAATGTGTCCTCTTAGATATAGACACCCACATGCCAAACGATCCACATTCAAGGTTACTGTAACAATGTGAGACCAAAAACTGAACGTAAACTGGATGCCCAATGGATTGCCATACCATGGTATGGTGCCACACAGAGCCATACAACGGATCACCATGCAATTGCAAGAAAGAATGAGGAAGTAATAAATGTACTGTTACGGAAAAATCTCCAACACCTAATTAAGTGGAAGAGAAAAAAAGGCATAAACGAGGAATCATCTACACCACTTTTTGTGTAATAGGAAAGGGAAGCGCATATCATGAGATGCCTTTCTATTAAAAAAATGCCGGGGCGCCTGGGTGGCTCAGTTGGTTGGGCGACTGCCTTCAGCTCAGGTCATGATCCTGGAGACCCGGGATAGAGTCCCACATCGGGCTCCCTGCTCGGCAGGAAGCCTGCTTCTCCCTCTCTCACTCCCCCTGCTTGTGTTCCCTCTCTGGCTGTGTTTCTCTCTGTCGAATAAATAAAATCTTTAAAAAAAAAAAAAGCCAATTAAAAAAATCAGAATTTTTTAATTATGTGACTTGATGCAGATGTTAGGTAATGCCATAGTAAGGATCATTTCACAATATACAAGACTATCAGATCAACACATACACCTTAAACTCATACAGTGCTACATGTCAATTACAGCTCAAGAAAGCTGGAAAAAAGTAAGTGGGGGGAACAAAAAAAAGAAAAACATTTTTAATGGCAGCATCTTTTTTTAAGCCTCAGGTGAAATTAGTATGTACTGACAAATGTACAGACTAGTGGTTCCCAAACTTTGTTGCTGTAATTTTGGAATTACCTGAGAATCTTTAAAAATACTGGTGCCGGGGGCTCCCATGCACAGACACTGAAGGGAGGGGCCCCAGGTATGACTTCTGAAGTTCTCCAGGTGCTTCGGATGGGCAGGACCGTCTGGCACCCACAGACTGCAAGGTGAGTGGCCATCAGCTCTAGGGGCCAAATGAATCCCAACAAAGAGCAACTGCTCTGAAAATAAGCCAAGTCCCAAACCCCGAGTCAGCAGCCCACTGTAAGCATTAGTCGACTCAGGCAAATGCAAGCACAGTGACATTGTGTAGACCATCCCGCGGAGGCCATTTCAACAGCTAGGATTCCTCACGTTTCTCTTCCTAGGCTCAGGGCTTGGCCCCGGCACCACCCCAGTGAGGCTTCAGTACCACCTGGCCTGGTCCCTCTGGCAGAGGTCCAGCGAGGATGCGGAGAACGGGTAAGAGTCGCCTCGCCACCTCCGACCCCACTTCGGCCAACGAGCTGACAGACTGGAAGGAACTGGCCATCTGCCCTGCCATCTCACTGTCCCATTTCTCAGCACTATGGCCAAGAATTTAAGCACATTTCAGCTGATCCTTTTTCAGCTGCGACTCCCCCTACCCACCCCACATACTTCCTGCGAGGCTCACATGCAATAACCCAGTTGAGACCATTCTGAATCTCTCTGCTGCACAAGCTGCAGGTTTCAGAGCTGCGGATCCTGGGCGAAGGGGCTCGTTTCTACCTGTCCAGGCGACATCCGTCTGCACACACTGCCCACGGCTTCCTGCCTGGTGCTCCCCAGCCCTGCAAAGGTTCACACACGAGACCACGCCAGGCTTCCTAAGGCTCTAGATGCCAGCCCGTCCTCCTCAGGCGTGATTCCTCCATAACGCTCACACACTTCACAGCTAAAAGTTCCCAGGGAAGACTGCAAAGGATGCCTCACGTGAGATTTTTTGCAGCAGAGTTGCGGAAGCCAAGATCCTTACGGCCTGTGCCCGAGCTGGTGACCTGAGAGCCCCCCACTGCACAGCACGGGGGCTGGGAAGCCGGGCCGCACACCTTCCCGAGGGCAGAACCAGGGTGGCTCGGATGCCTGGGGCACTAGTGCCACGGAGCAGAGCAGCACGTGAACGGTCCCGACGCCGGCTGCCAGCACACTGAGCGGGAAGAGATTCAGATCTGGGGTGGCAGCCTCAGGGCACTAGGGTAAGAAGGGCAAGGGCAACACATTTCGTTCTCAAAAGTCTCTCCTGTTTACCTTAAACACAAATTTACCAGAGGAAATATTACTTTTTTTAAGTGTGGTAGGTACTGGTATGTGGTCATAAATCCTTACCAGTGATGCAGACTGAACTATTCAGAGCTGAAACAATCTCGAGACGGACTGTGTGTTGATAAATGGTCAAGCTGGGCAGTTTATAAATTCACATTCCTTTTGCGTATGCTGAAAATTTTCCATAAAAAAAGTTTAAACAAAATCCTCTAACATCATAGAAACAAATCTCACAGTAGGAGAACGTGAGAAGTGGATTCTCGGGCACAATCAAGTGCCAGACATTCTGGGAGGAGTCGAGGCGAGCAAGCCAGCAACTTGAGCGACTGGTTTCCTCTCGAAGCAGCAGCGTGGCCGGAGCCCTGGGGCCGGAGACTGGACACGGCCACCCACTCCGCCTGGTGCTGGCCAGGCCGCAGCCCCGGGGCTCCCGAAGGGGCTGGCTCGGGGTATTCAGGGTGCTGAGCTCCCCACCTGGCTCCCCCGAGAGAAAATTCCTGTCAGCCCACTGACAACGCGGACACAGCAGAAAGCCGTCTCGGAAAGGGGCTTCTGAGGCTGAAGACAGACCCTGAGCTGGATGGAGCTGTTCAGAGCGCGGGCGCTCCCGTGAGGGGAGCCCGTGGTTGCCAGCTGCCCTGCGTCTGTCCACGCAGATCCTTCTCCCCGGAATGCCCTTCACTCACATCCTCCGGGGCAATGAAAGCCTACAAGCCCGCCAACGTTGTGTCATCTGTACGGTGTTCAGCGCTGTCCAGGCCACACTGTCCGTTCCATTTCCATTGTTCCTGAGCCAGGCCCAGGTCTACGCGGCCCAGGGTGCTCCACTGCCCTCCTCCTCCTCTGCGAGGCCGGGGTGACCTCGAGGGCTCACTAAGAGGTCAGGGGCACTGGGCAGGACCGGAGGGTGGGAGGACAGAGAATCAGAGTGTCTCTTCCCCCTTCTTCTCCACCTCCGGCAGCATTCCCAGCTCTAGGCCCAGCCTGGCCCCGTCCCTCCCGGAGGAAGACGGGAGTGCAGTCCTACTCTTCCAAACTGGCCTCCCTGCATTCGCCCAACGAGTCGCCCAAGGAGTCAGCTCCTCAGCAGCTCTCCCCCTGAGACAACCAGCCCCTGGATTAAAGCCCCTCACTCCGCACAGCTTCCTTTTTCCTCTGTGAGCCCTGGACGGTCAATTCACCATCTTCCTTTCAACCATGGCCTGGTCACTGCTTTCCCCCTGTCCCTCCTGCAGCCTCTGAACTTCTTCACAGCCGACCCAAGGTGTGTTTGGCTTTCGATGCCCTTAGCCCAGGGCGGAGGGCACTCAGTTATTCCTGAGGCTGCCTTGCTCCTAAAAGGAAATTTCAAGTGTTGAGCTGACACTTAGCAGGTATCCAAAAGCTACTGAGCTATATAAACACAAGGATACTTCATAAGCTTTTAGAAGTTAGAAGAAGCGGGAGGCACCTGGGTGTTCGGTCGTTTGAGCATCCAACTTTCGGTTTCAGCTCAGGTCATGATCTCAGGATGCCCAGATGGAGCCCCACATCAGGCTCCCCTCACAGCAGGGGGTCTGTTGAGATTCTGCCCCCCTCTCTGTCTGCCCCCTCCCTGCGGTTTAGGCTATCTCTAAAACCAATCAAGAAATCTTTTTTTTTTTTTTTTTTTTTTTTAAGAAATCTTTAAAAATAAATATAAATAAAAGTTAGAAGGCAGCCACAGGAAGAGAAAACTCTTGGAAACGTCTTTAAGGGACAGAAGAAGGATGCTTTTGAGGGAAAAGAGATTCTAGGGATTCACCATCCACGAATTACAGCAATTTCGCAGACAGTAGGGCAAAGACTTACATTATAAATGTGAAAAAACAGAAAACCAAACCTGTGCTGTATTTCCAGCTCGTACAAGGAACTTCCCAGAACCCTGGAGCCACACGAAGACCGCAGTGGCTACAGACTGGGCCTCCAAGGGCAGGCCGCCGGGTCCCGGCCCCGCCGCCTAGGAGCCACCACTGGGTCCCGGCCCGCCGCCCAGGAGCCCGGGCCCAACATATCCTCCCACACCTCAGCGCTTGCCGTCGGGAAAGCTGACATAGCTGTGCCTGTAATTTCGTTTCAGAGGCTAACTCCGTACACACCGGCATCATTAGTTATGCTCCAGAATCCCAAATTCTGCCGTTAGAATAGGAAGGAAGCAAGCACGTGCCGCTGCAGGCCTGAGGCGCGTGCCAGAGGAGGCCCAAGGTCAGCCAAAGCACCCGCGCTCTTCCTACAACAGTCTAGTGCACAAGTCTTTTCAAGACTCTGAAGCCAAGCCACTCCCTATGGGCCCAGTGCGGGCTGCTGCTCTGCCACCCCCGGTCGCTACACAAGTCTTCTTCCCGGTGAACGGCGGACACGGAGACTCCAAAATAACACGCGACTGTCGCCGGGCCCCACTCCCTCTGTGCCATTTCAGGCTCAGAAGGAAAGGAGAAATGAAACAAGAAGGCTGGTCACATGCGGCCAAATAGAAGGGGACACCTGAGGCATACAGTCAAAGATAGCTTCCAGGGAGGAAGAAATAAGGAAGCTGGTGGGAGAGGGACACAAAGAGTGAAAGCAAACTGACAGCGGCTTGCGGAGGAAGAGGGGCCCACGTCCTGAAAACCCAAAAGAGCCACACTAAGGAAAGGACACTTGCGGTGGCTTCATGGGAGAGAAAAAGATGGGCAGACCCGTAATCAGTGAAAAGAGAGAGAAAAGGAAGACATGGGCTGAATGTGTCCTGAGGGCTGTCATAAGTCACACACTCATCCCTCACACCTGAGAGCTAAGATACCCTGACTCATTTTCAGAGGAGACATGGTGCCTCAGGAGTCAGGTAAAGTGCCACAGGGCCACAGACTAGAAAGAAGCAAACTGAGATTTTTTTTTTTAAAGTCCCACGGGCTTTAAGATTGCCAGATAAAACAGAGGATGCCCGGTTACATTTGCATTTCAGAGCATTTCTTAGTATACCTTTGTTCCATGCAACATTTGGAACTACACATACTAAAAAAGTACTCATTGTTTATCTGAACTTTAAATATGGCTCCTCATCCTGTTTCTATTTGCTAAATCTGGCAACCCTATCTGGTTTCCAAATCTCCCCCCATTATACCAAGTTCACTCAAAGAATCCTGGGGCAGAAAAGCAATAAGGAGCTAATGAATAAAACTAAAAGGAGGGACAGTTCACACAGAAGGCCTAATGGAGAATGCTAATCTGCAACACATAAAATTAAAAGCATAAAAACAAAGGTGAGCAGTGAAACCCACAGGAATGTGAGAACTAGAGAAAGAATACACTGTACTTATGGAAAGCAGCAAAGCCTGATGGTTTCCAAATTTGTGGGCTAACGAGCGAATTCCAACTGCCTTTTCACATGGCCCAACAGAGATTCCAGTGACCCAGAGCTCTAAGGCTCTGGGCCAAGTAAGAACTAACCAAGTAAGGGATTCAAGTCATTAGTGCTAATCTCCCTCACCTGAAAAAGTCCGGGAAGGCATTCAAAGTAGTTTGGGAGGGAGACTGGAGAAAGACCCAAAGACTCCAATAGCCTCGGCTTGCAGCCACCCCTCCTCAGCGACAGAACTCAGGGCTTTCCTGGGTTCTAGAGGGCCAACTTACCGTATTTACAATGCCAGCTGAGTCCCTGAATTGTACAAACGGTCCCCCTGGTCTCCTTCCACCATCCCAAAGCCTTCACACCAGGACAAGAAAACCTCACCCGAGCTCTGGTGAAAGCGTGTTCTTTCAACCTTCAAAAAGTCCAAGGCAGCCATTCCTGTTGCTAGAGAGAAACCCAGAGGCAGCAGAAAGAAAGCAGGCCACTCGAGGCATGCCCTGCAAGGAGAACACTACCGGCCTCCCGCAGACCTGTGCCTGCCCCACCAGCTGGGGCTGTCCGGCCAGCACCGGGTACTGCTCACCTGCGAAGTCAGTTTCAAAGACAGTCACGTCTGGCTCCTGTTCTTAGACCAGCAGCTCAAGGAGCAGCACTCGAATCTCCGCCGCTGTCAAAGCCCACCCTCTGGAATCCAAGCTCCTCGAGACACGGTCAAGAGTCGCAGGACAAAGTGGCAGGCTGACTGTCTACCGCCCACAGCGCTAAAGACAGAAAACTGGGAAAATGCACGGTGGCCTTTTTTCCCAAGAGATAATGCAAAGTGCCCTAGAACCAACCTACAAGAAAAACATGGATCTTTTAGGAATTCATGTCTGCCTCCTGCCCTCCCGTTACGCTTACACCACAGGGGCTGGCTTAATCCTGACTCACCAAACCCCAGGGAACCGGCCACGTTCCCAGGCAGCCCTCCAAGTGCCAGAGAACTGCAGGCCTAAGAAGCCAGGACGCTGAGCTCCCCAGGCTCAGGTCTCCAGAGCTCGGGCCCGCTGCCTCGACTTCCTCCCCTCAGCCTTCCAGACGTTATTTTGATACTGTCATCTTACAGAATTATCAGAAACACTTTTGATTTTGAAATACATTTTGGAAAACAACAGAAAGCGGGGGGGGTACTACTTTTCTTAAATATCATTTTCCATAGGAATAATAATACACAAATTACCAAAATGCTCTGATATGCATTGCGCCTCATTTTACCCTCCACAACAACAGTGGATGCAAGCAACACTGGTATTAACAACCCTGAAGACTGCAGTTTTAACAGGTTAGGTCCACCAAGGTTCCAAGGCGCTGAGTGCACTATAACCTCCCTAGTAAAGTAGCTGGAACCTCCGCTAACTGGAACCGTCGTCCGGCAGGGCCTAGCACCCTCTGCAGGCCACACTCCTTTCACACAGTGAGCGAAGGAGGGCAAGGGGGGCATAACCACAACAATGCCACGCACATGCAAAGGCACAGCAGTAAAAAGAACACCTACGGCAGCATGCAACAACATACTGTTTCATATTAGCAAATATATGAACTAGGACAACAAAGGATCCAGCACACAATGAATACGTTCTGCATAAAAACACTTACATGAAGTTTAAAAATAAGCAAAGCAGATCTCCAGGGACAGAAGTCAGTACACGGTGACGTTCTGGGGGCGAGGTGGCCTGGACAGAGTACAGGGCGGCCTGGTGGAGAAAATGCTGATAATACAACGTATCTTGAGCAGGGTGATGACTCCATGGTGAATTCATCTGTAAGCTCATTCAGCATACATCTGTGCATCCGGATCTTGTGCCCTCACTGTAAGCATATCCTACTCCCACCACTTTATAAAGGTAAACCCAGGCACCCCACAAAACAAACTCCAGAAAGTTTACTGAGCATATACTAGAGCGTCAAGTCTGTGGAAAGATACAAATGACCCTTCCAATGGCAGAGCTCTGTGAGGTACCCTCAGGCGCCTGTGTTCCAACCCCGACTCTACCTCTTCCTGTGACCGCCCAGAGGTTGCCGACACTCCTACACTCACGGCTTCGCCCAGGACACGAAGATGGCAGAGGGTTGCTAGGAGTCCCCAACTCAGGTGTTCAGAACTGTACCAGGAACCTGGTAAGACCATACCACGCAGCGACTATGATCACGGAATAAGACAGATCACCTCATAGATGACAGACAAACTACCTGCCTTCAAACAGAAGGAAAACACAAACGTCTGCACCGAGCAGCCAGAGCAGATGATGAAAACACAGAAATGCTCCTATTTTCCCCTTGTCCCTCTGCCCTCCTCCCCCTCTGCAGTTAGCCCCGGGATAGAACCCAGGAGCAGAGCCCACCAGCCTTGCCCAGCACGGTCCTGCTCTCCTGCCCAGGAGCAGAGCCCACCAGTCTTGCCCAGCACGGTCCTGCTCTCCTGCCCAGGAGCAGAGCCCACCAGCCTTGCCCAGCACGGTCCTGCTCTCCTGCCCAGGAGCAGAGCCCACCAGCCTTGCCAGCACGGTCCTGCTCTCCTGCCCAGGAGCAGAGCCCACCAGCCTTGCCCAGCACGGTCCTGCTCTCCTGCCCGGTTTGCCTTATGTGCCCACATCCAGCTTTCAGGGTCTGGGAGGTGTGTCCCTCCTGACAATACCCCTGCTCCCGTCTTCCTCTAGATTAACTGCCGTTTATCCTTCAGGCTTTTGCTTAGAAATCGCCTCCCGAGAGAGAAGCAGCCCTCCTGGACTATGGTCCCCACTTGCAGATTGAGTGAGGGGCCCTTCACCAACTCCCCACGTGCTGTCTCCCCCCAGCTGTTGTACACGGAACACGCCCAACATACAGGAGGTGATCCACACAGTTAAAACAATCCACCATGGCTGCTCCAGCCAGCCTATGTTTAAGTAGAGGTTTAAGATAAGTACAAAGAGGGTGCCTGGGTGGCTCAGAGGGTTAAGTCTGCCTTCAGCTCAGGTCCTGATCTCAGGGTCCTGGGATCGAGGCCCACATCGGGCTCTCGGCTCAGCAGGGAGCCTGCTTCCTCCTCTCTCTCTGCCTGCCTCTCTGCCCACTTGTGATCTCTCTCTCTGTGAAATAAATAAATAAAATCTTTTAAAAAAAAGGTAAGTACAAAGGCATTGATTTCAGATTGGGACAGGGGCAAAGGGAGGAAGGGAGAGCCCAAGCGGCTGTGCTATAAGAAGAGGGGCAACTTCCTGGGGTGCTCTGGGCAGGCCACAGGGGTAGACACGCGAAGGCCCACCACTGGAGGGTGACCGAGCCAGGAAGGGGCACAGGGACTGCCCCCCGCCCTCGGAGAACGGGAAGCACCCTCCCTCCCATCACTGCTTCTTTTGCAGGGCCGGGAGTCTGCTGCCCTGGAAACACTCCCTCGGGCCCGGCATCCAGGGCACCCAGGGCACGCGCTGTGGTAACGGAGCAGCCCTGACCAGTCTTGCTGAAGAAACAACTAGAAGGAAGCGCACACAACAAAATAAAGACAAAACTTACCATAAACTGATTTACAGCCGATCATCCTACGGGCGGTGCGGCCTGGCGCTTACGCTCCGAGGCCCCACCTGGCTGAGCCGGCCTGGCTGACTAGAGCAGCCTCTCTGAGCCTAAGGGCGCTCGGGTGGAGCTGTGCCCCGCGGCCCTCATCCCACAGGACGTCCCACAGGAGCGCAGCTCGCCGCCCCTGCAGGGCCCAGCCCTCCAGAGCACAGCCAACAGGAGCAGTTACCACGGCAACACAACAGGACTTAGACACAGAGCAATGTTGGTAAATAAGAACTGATATTCATTTCTTCAACCTTTTGTTCAAACTTTCTTGAATTATGGTTTATTTGAAATGCTATCAAGGAAATTAAATGCTTACAATACATGTCATTTAAAAGGGGGGGGAGGGGCACCTCGGTGACTCAGTCCGTCAAGCATCTACCTTTGGCTCAGGTTGTGATCCCGGTGTCCTGGGATCAGGCCCCCTGCTCGGCCAGGAGTCTGCTTCTCCCACTGACCTGCTCGTGCACTCTCTCTCTCTCTCAAATAAATAAATAAAATATTAAGAGGAAAAAAAAAAAGAGGGGCACCTGGCTGCAGTCAGTAGAGAGATGGAACATGTGACTTCTGATCTCAGGGTTGTGGATTCAAGTCCCTTATTAGGTATAGAGATTACTTAAAAATAGAACATTTTATTATGTTAAGTGAAATAAGTTAATCAGAGAAAGACAATTATCACACGATTTCACCCATATAAGGAATTTAAGAAACAAAACAGCCTACCATAAGGGAAGAGAAGGAACAATAAGATGAAATCAGAGAGGGAGACAAACCGTTAAGACTCTAAACTCTAGGAAACTGAAGGTCGCAGGAGGGGAAGGGGT
Organism: Spilogale gracilis; assembly: GCA_004023965.1. NCBI lineage: Eukaryota > Metazoa > Chordata > Mammalia > Carnivora > Mephitidae > Spilogale > Spilogale gracilis. The sequence goes on from PITA01026811.1 coordinate 15,132, forward strand.
GGAGCACAAGGTAAGTGGGTGATGGGCACTAAGGAGAGCATGTGATGTAATGAGCACTGGGTGTTACACAAATGATGAATCACACAACACTACATCTGAAACTAACAATACACTATGTTAATTGAATTTAAATAGTTTCAAAAATTAAAAAATAAGACCTTTAAAAAATAATTTTTAAAGAATATTAAAAAAAAAAAAAAAAAAGCAGCCAGTAAGTGCAAAGTCCTTTCCTTTCCTAAAGGACGAGCCTTCACAGTGAGTTATTCCCTCCCAAGGTTCTCCACCTCTGGGTGCTTACTCTAAATACAAAACACGACCAAAGCACTGAGCCCCTGTCTGGTGTACCATCCACATTTGTTGAAGGACACCAAATAACCAGATGTGGGGGCGCCTGGGTGGCTCAGTGGGTTAAAGCCTCTGCCTTGGGCTCCGGTCATGATCTCAGGGTCGTGGGATCGAGGCCCGCGTCGGGCTCTCTGCTTGGCGGGGAGCCTGCTTCCTCCTCTCTCTCTGCCTGCCTCTCTGCCTACTTGTGATCTCTCTCTCTCTGTCAAATAAATAAATAAAATCTTAAGAAAAAAAATAAATAACCAGATGTGGAACAGCCAACAAGCAACAGGAACTTGTTGGAACAAGATGGATCAAGAGATCAACCTCATTTTAATTAAAATATTTTTAGGTCCAGGGGCGACTGGATGGCTCAAGTCGGTGAAGTGGCCAGCTCCTGGTTTCCACAGGTCAAGTCATAACATCAGGGTTGGGGACAGAGCCTCGCCTCCTTCTCACTCAGGGGGCAGTCTGCTTCAGGATTCCCTCTCTACCTCTGCAACTCCCCCCACCCCCCACCACTTACTCGTCCTCTCTAATTTAATAAATCTTTTAAAAAACAAATGTTCTTAGGACCAAATTCATAACTTCAACAACAGGACCACCAAAAAAAAAAAACAAAAAACAGCTAGCTGCTTTTGTGGATCAGAGCACATTCTTTCCTTTAAAAAAAAAAAGTCTTGGGCGCCCGGGCGGTTCAGGGGTTAAAGCCTCTGCCTTCAGCTCAGGTCATGATCTCAGGGTCCTGGGATCAGGCATCGGGCTCTCTGCTCAGCAGGGAGCCTGTTTCCTCCTCTCTCTCTGCCTGCCTCTGCCTACTGTGATCTCTCTCTCTGTCAAATAAACAAACAACAACAACAACAAAAAAGTCTTGAAGTCACTAAGAATAGAGGTCATCAGGGGCTAACTGTCCAGAGATAGTTTCCATTTGGGACAATAAAGTCCTGGGGATGGGTCGTGGCGATGGCTGTACAACATTTTGAATGTACTTAATGCCACTGAATTATACCCTTAAAAATGGTGAAACTGGCAATTAATGTTGTATATATTTTACCATAATCTCTTTTTTTTTAAATCACACAAAAAAAGTCACCTCTTTACTGGGTAAATATCTCTCAGTAATAAGGCTACAGGGGCACCTGGGTGGCTCAGGCAGTTGGGCATCTGACTTTGGTTTAGGTCATGATCTCAGGGGTCCTGGGACTGATCCTCAAGGCAGGCTCCCCGCTCAGCAGGGATTCGGCTTCTCCCTCTCCACCCCCAACCCACTCATGTTTGCTCTGGCTCTCCGATAAATAAATAAAAACTTAAAAAAAAAAAAAGCTCCATGCATTTCAAGGTTCAAAATGTTGTGAAATAATACACTTAACAAAAGAAATGGCATCTTAGCAGTTAATGATTTGTATTTGTAGAAGTCCAAGCCTCTACTTTATGGCATATATATTTAAACGGTAGTCTTTGGTTAGCAAGGATGTTAAAATCATCTAGCCAATTTTCCCCCCTCAAATTTTAGTGTTTCTATAATCAGGAGCTACTAAATGAAGCAGAGACAATGTTTTGACTCTCAGCAAATGTCTTTGTTTAGATAAATTAAGGCCTGTCTAGTGAAGACCCAGATAAATAAATAAATAAATAAAGGTATTATTTGCGTTGGGATATTAGGATAACAGGATAAAAAACTCACCACTTACATGTAAATAATGTCACAAGTCGAGAAGCTCTTTCTATAATTAAACATCAAATAAACTATTTTTCTCAAGACTATTTTAGCCTTTCTAATTCAATCTCAAAAACACCGACAGCACAGAAAAGACTCTTGGCTTAGAAGAGCAACGCAGGGCGCCTGGGTGGCTCAGTGGGTTAAAGCCTCTGCCTTCGGCTCAGGTCATGATCTCAGGGAGCCTGCTTCCTCCTCTCTCTCTGCCTGCCTCTCTGCCTACTTGTGATCTCTCTCTGTCAAATAAATTAAAAAAAAAAAAAAAAAAAAAAAGCCACGCATGCTGTGTTTAATCTACTGCAGGTACTAGATTTCTAAGTACTTCCTTTAGTTCATGCGTACTCCCTGTTTTCATTCTTTCACTCTCCTCTTTCCTTTCTATGGAAAACTTTTTTGAATCGTGACCAACGTCTGGCTGAATATCCTAGCTCCACTCCTCAGTACCAAGTGGCCTCATCTGATCCTTCATGCCCTGAGATGCCCTGGAGGGTATTAACCAACCTGGCACGCACAGGAGGCCGGTCTGATCTGGAACAGATGCGGGGAAGATTATCCTGTCAATCAACACTGCTTTTTTAAAAAACTGGGATTTGGAATTGCCCATAAACTAGTATCTCTAATTAACTTCAATGTGCAAAGTCTTTACTTTCACATAGCTCTGGAGTAGACTTAGGAAATCCGATCTGTCCAACAATATTCCCTGCAAGGAACGTGAGTGGGCCTGAGGACGCAAAAGGATAGAGGAAAAACCACCTAGATAATCTCCATCCACAGGCAGATGCAAACTATGAAATTAAAACATCAATGACACTTCTTTTCAGTCAACAGATAAAAAAGAAAATTAAAAAAAAAAAAAAACCAAAAACAGAAAACTTCCCGGTGCCACCTGACACAGACAAATTGAGTAACGACTCTCCCCATCTCTCCGCCTTACAAAATAAACTGCAGGCTAATTAAACCATGAGTGAGTATGACACATAGTTTCTCTTAAACGTCCTCAACAGAACAGAAAGGGTAAAACAGCCCTCCCTGGAACCCCGACAGGACAGGAGTCTGGACTTCCTTCGTTGCTTCCACCTGCATGCGGGTGATTTCTACACTTCCCACCTCTTCTGGACTGCAGAGTGCTGGAGAGGGAAGAAGGACCATTCCCACTGCTCCGAATTCCCTAAGCACCAAGCCAGAGCCAAGCTGGACCAAAGTCAAGGGCAACACTTAGCTGGCTGCTAGAGAGGCCCCTACATTCCTTTCGGCTATTTCCGAGTACTGGCACACAGTAGGCCGTTCATAAGCACCTGTAGGTGGAATGGTGCCTATTTCAGGCTGCATTCATCACATGCCATCTGGTGCCTTACTGAGGAGGCCAAGGGGGAAAGAAATCACAGACAATTTCCCATCATTAAACAAGTATTATAAAACCAGGTTGCCTGGGTGGCTCAGGATCTGCCTTCAGCTCAGGTCATGATCCCGGGATCCTGGGGTTGAGCCCATGTTGGGTTACCCGCTCAGTGGGGAGTCTGCTTCTCCCTTGTACCCCCCACCTCACTCATGCTAATATTTTTTTAACTTTATAATGAATTGTAATCACTAAACTGCACCCCATATATCAGATTTAGAGGCCAGTAGTAAGGGGGTGAGTTATTTCCAAATAGGCATAAATCAAACTATTAACCCTTTTGAGCATTCTTCTCCCTAAAAAACACTTCCACGAAGTGAGATTTGTAATTTCCTGGAATGAGCACTGGAATAAAATTCATAGCTATAAACTTGACAGCCATAAAGGATAAGAAAACTTGACAGTATCGGGGAAGAAGGAGGAGTCTGCAAGTTAACAGCTCGCGGAGATCCGTTTCCCAGAGCATCAGTTTCCGTGTCAGGAAAGCTTCAACCACCACCGGGCAAGAACACACCGAACCTGTGAACATTTACTTCACTCCCTTTTGACAATGATTCAATATATCTAAAAGCAGCTGCATTGTGACTGAAAACAAAAAGCAACTCCTACCCACTGAAGGAAGAACTACGGGAGCAAAAGAGGAAGAGGGCCGTAACTCCTTGTTCAGCCTAGGTGTGGTTTAAAAGCTCAGATTAGGGGCGCCTGGGTGGCTGAGTCATCTGCCTTCGGCTCAGGTCACCATCCGGGAGTCCCAGGATTGAACCCCTCATAAGGCTTCCCTGATCAACGGGAAGCTTGCTTTCTCCCTCTCTCACTCGCCCTGCTTGTGTTCCCTCTCTGTGTATCTCTCTGTCAAATAAATAAATAGCAATATTTAAAAGCTCAGTGTAAATGCAATTATCTCTGCAAGGAATGATTTAAGAAAAAAAAGAATGCAAGTACACTGTGTGTGACATCATTACCAACCTCCTGAAACTCCACTCTGTGAGCAACCCGTGGGCATCCACAAGATTCAGCAAGTCCCCCAATCCTGTTTGCAGATACTTCCCCAACTAGAGCTTCAGGTCACTGGTACCTGCATAGATATGTGATAGCCCAAAGTTGCTTCCCAGAGGCAGCTGTGGGGCATTTATCATTAACAAAAGTTACAAGAAACACTAGAGTTATCTGTCACCATCACTGAAACTGAAGTGGTAAATCTGAACACTTCCAACAGAGCCACTTTTCCCCCCTAAAAGCATAGCTCAAAAATCCTCAGAAAGGTGAACCTAAAGACACTTTGTCCCCCTTTCAGAGGTGAAATGTATCATGAGCATGTAGATATATGCTACAAGGTAGCCTACCACATCACCCATGATTAGAAGGCAAGAGCTGCAGAGGCCCGTTGATTGTAGTAGTCCCCCAAAGTATACAGTGTATCCATCCATCCACCTCATGTGCTTAACCAACCAGGGCTAAGACGTCTCAGGACACATGCAGGAGAGTGGCCCTATTGGGGCAAGGTCAGGAGACAGCATGGGCACCCTCACCCAGTTAAAAACAAAAACCTCCACCACCCAATGCTTTCAGAGTCAAGCCAACATACCCTTCAGTAACTACCACATGCCTGACACTGAGGAATGGGAGCAAACAAAACAAACTCTGCCCCCAAAAGGAATTTACGCATCTGCTGGGGAAGACCTATGTGGCAGGGATGTGGAAGGAGAGACGGACGGGTCCTGTGGGGCCACATAAGTGGGCACATAGTCCTCTGTGTGCCTGGCAAAGAGGCAATGACAGTGCACACTGGGGTGGGGGTAGGGGGACAGGCAATCTGGTCTACTTGGATTTACCAGGTGGAAGGGAAAAGGAGGAGGAAGGAATAAGACTAAGGGTAGCAAATATATCTTGGAGGAATCAGAGAAACCGATAAAAATTCCAGGACTCGACAGTTCAACCAAGTGAGAGCCTCAAGAATGCGAACGGTACGAACACGAGGGGCACCCCCGTGCAGCACGTGGGGGTCAGACCAAGCAGAGCCTGGCAACAACCAGAAAGTCTGCCACTGCAAGTTTTTAAATAAGCAATGACTACTCCAGGTTTTTACTGTAGGCCAGTCTCTCCCGTCCTGAACAGGAGCCACTACACGAGGTACTGGTGATTCTCTGAACTACTCCTCATCCGCAGCAAAACAAATAAGGAAAACACAGCAAAGGACTGACACAATCTCCTCCAATGTTTTGTGTTTCTTTAGTCAAGTACAAATACAGTATATGAAACACACAGGACAGACCTATGAACATGAAGAACTTTAATTGCAGAAGAAAACACTATGGCCTTTTCAGGAACCCTGAACTTGTGTACAATTAGACCTAACTGTGAGGTCATACATTTCTCCAAGTTGCATCTCAAGTTGGGTGTTTCCATTAGGAATCTAAGGGGGGGAAAAAATTAACAGGGGAAAAAAAAAGACACACCACACGTCTTTACAAGGGTAATGTCAATCCAACAGCTGCCAAAATGGAGTCTTAAGAATGAAAAATAGTGTATTAGGATTCCAGGGTAAATAATCCCATATCCACAACATTTACTATATGGTGGCTTTTATTGGTTAATGAGATCATTTCACTGTTAATGTTTAAAATAGCCACATTTTCTAACCATGCCATACCAACCTGTTTTTCTACTATAACCTCAAAATGCATTTTTATTTATGTATTTCCCTAAACTTCTATAATAAAGTACTAATTTTATAGTCAGAGAAAGAGTTAAATACTAGTGACTTATTTCAGGCCTTTATTTTCATTTCAAACCAGACACATGCTGAAGGTCTGAGCCGGTCTCAAGAAGCACACACCTCAGGGAATTCGCCGTGCCACGCAAGAAGCTCTGCCTGCATTTGGAATCCCACTACCTGAGCAGTCTCGAACCGTGAAGCCCACTACGGCTGTTCCTCATCTGCTCAGAGATCACCGCCTCTCCGACACCTCTCACTACAATGAATCAAATCACCTCCAATACAAGCTGATGTATCTACCCTAACACCTAAAAGCTCCTCAACAGAGTTACTGAGCACTTGTTTTTTTGTTAATTTTCTCCACTCCAAAGAAGAAATCACAATCTATAATCAGCAATCAGTTCCATCGCTGATCTACTGGGGGGAACTGGATAATCACTCAGAACATTCCAGTCCACCCCTAAACCCCAAGTGAAACACACTGGGCCAAGCTTGGGACTCCCGATGCTCCAGGCACTGGACACATGGATGACGGGCGTCAAATAGAGGATTCTTCCCCGCAGCTAACGCTGACCTCTATCACACATATCCATGAAACCCACCCTTTATTAAATGGAAAGCTTGATCCAAATAAGGACTTTATACACCAAAACAAGAGAAATGACCATGTTAAGAGTTCTGCTAGCCTATGGACTGGTTTTTAAAAAAGGGCACGAGTGGGGGGGGGT